>CAIGQQ010034267.1:517466-540458 GCA_903798035.1 Danio albolineatus
GGTGGGTGGATGGATGGATGGATGGATGGATGGATAGGTGGGTGGGTGGGCAGATGGATAGATGATAATGGATGATAATGGATGATCGTGGATGATCATGGATGGAAGGGTGGGTGAAAGGTTGATGGATAGATGGATGGTGGGTGGATGGATGAATGGATGGGTGGGTGTACAGATGGATGGATGATAATGTATGAATGGATGAGTGGGTGGATGGATGAGCGGATGGGTGGGTGAGCAGATGGATGGATGATAATACATGAATGGATGAGTGGGTGGATGGATGAATGGGTCGGTGGATGGATGGATTGATGCATGGGTGGATAGATGATCATGAATAATAGATGGATGAATGGGTGGGTGGATGGATAGATAGATGGGTGGATGGATAGATAGATGGATAGATGGGTTGATGGATGATCATGGATGAATGGATGGATGGATGGATGGATGGGTGGATGGACGGATGGATGATCATGGATGGATGGATGGATGGATGGATTCCATGTAGCATTTTGTCACATTTGTAGAGTAAATAACTCCAATAAGAATGGTTTAAGAAGCTTATACAACAGAGAGCTGAGTGAACTCCACATCATGAATTCACAATAAGAAATACTGATCAGCTGAACATAGGGGCTCAGAAGTTGCTCAAGTGGGAAATCTAAAAGTTTGGACAGCATTATATTCATGTTATTTGAAGAAAGTGACACAGCAATGAAACAGCATGCCGCCTACCTAAAGCAAAGGAAGCCCCGCTGCGCTTTACATGTCCCTCTTTCGCTTTTTAGCTCTCATTTCATCCTGTCGCTGACACTATGCACTTTCCTTTTTACCTTCCACATTATACTCAAATGAAAGACACAACAAAGTCCACCGCATGTTCTGTCAATTATGGGAAGTCAGTGAAGCAGTTCCTGTTGTGATAATGAATGTAATCGAGCCTCCTGTGGCACCGGTGCAATAACAGACAATTCTGTCTGTCCACGTGTTGCTTTGCATTGTAAGTTACACTAAAAGTGACCCATAAAGACACGTTCAGACAAAAGCCACTGTGTTTTTCGTGTTGTTCCTGGCTTTGGAAATGTTCATATTCTCTGCACCGATCAGACGAGGTCCTGGCGAGTCTTTATGATTTACACCCACATATTCTCAGCCACTGTCTGTCAAAACGAAAACAGACATCTGTCATGCAGTTTCTGTAAATGCAAGGCTTCAGTCTTACTCTCAGATCTTGGGGATTGTTTGCTGCTTTTGTATTTAATTTGTAGTTGTACTTGGTCTATTTCATTTGTTTTTGTTTTATTGGGCCTTTGAAATGTTCTGTTTGATTCTGTGAAGGTTAAAGCGTTTTCTGAGCTTGACAGTTTCTAATCACCGTATGCTTTTGTTGTAACTTGAGTCTTCTACGTCTCTTTGTTTAACGAGTCAGTTGTTCTGTAAATAGACGAGGACATTTTTGTGTTTAATTTGTTGTTTTGCTTCATTGATGTTTGTGTGTTTTTAATGTGTTTGTTGAGGCTGTCCTGAACCAAATGGGAACTGCAATGATAAGGGGTGTGTTGCAAATTTAACCTATAGGAAAAAAAAAAATTGGTTTGAGTATTGTGGGCAATGTGGGGGGAAAAAGCAGGAACATTTTGCACTCGTAACATGTATTTCTGAAACCAAATTTGTAAACAACAAATAACATTGTTTTTTTTAACATATCACAGCCAGTGTTGTGGAAAATTACTTTTGCAAGTAATGCATTACAGTATTGAGTTAATCCACCAAAAATTAACTAATTGCGTTACTCAGTTACTTTTAATGGAAAGTAATGCGATATATTACTTCTGAGTTACTTTTGCATTACTTTTCCTTACCTGGCGTAGGTTTGATCTCCTTCAGAACTTGCAGAAGTTTTTTTTTTTTTTTTTGCATTTTATGTTGTATTTAGTTTTTTGTGTTTTGTGTTTTTATATTCTCTCTTTTTTCATATATTTTTTTTCTTTTTTTTCGTATATCATTTGATGTTTTTGTGTTGTGTTGGGATTTTGTTTGGGTAATGTATTAACTAACATGAACTAATTATGCATATATAATGTAAATACACAGCAGTTATTTATCATGCATTAATCATATCCAAATTTCTGTTAATATTAGTTAATGCAGCATGAGTTAACTTGAACTAACAACGAACAACTATATTTTCATTGACTAATGTTAATTAACATGAACAAATACTGTAACAAATGTATTATTCGTTGTTTGTTCATGTTAGTACATGCGTTAACTAACATTTAATAACCTTTTTGTAAAGTGTTACATTTCTGTGTTGAATTTTGCTCATGTATGCATGCAATTAGTTTGTTAGGTAGTTGGTTGGTTGCTTAGTTTTTGCTATATATGGGGCATTCTACCAGAGACGTACATTTTCACTTATAACAATGTGACAGGACCTGGCCTTTGAGCTTGTCCTCAAAAAAAAAAAAAAAGCATAAAATCATACAGTCCATGATAGAACGCATCCTTGATCAATGTCAACTTCTCCTCTATCAAATGATGACACTTCCGAGTCATAGTCTTAAAGGTGTATTGCGTGCATTTTATGTCAAATTTAATGCAAATGTGACAAGACTGACAGAAATAGGGGACAATTGTAAACGTTTTGTATTATATATTTGGAGTATTTATTTGTACAATTTATTGTTTTTAATCTATTCATGTGAATGATAACAACTTAAACTTGCTATTTCTGAAGTTTTTTTTCTTTCTAAATAACAGTTTTTCGCATAACAAAACTTTTAAAGCTGTAGGTTCAAGTGGCTGAAGACAAGGACAATGACAGGGTTTGTAAATTTGTAGTGTTTTAAATAAAGAAAAACAATCTGAGAACCAAATAGATGACATATTTCTTTACAGAACAACTCACAGACATCAACCATCAGTCCATTTCAGAATTTTTTTTAGATGAAATACTTCTTATTCACTGTACTTATGTTTTTATTTCAGAGAGAGACAATATACGTTTCTGGTAGAATGGCCCATATGCTCTTTGCAATTTGCTGTATGATTCTTAGCATAATAAAAACCTATCGATTGCATATTGTGGGTTTTGTTAGATCTGTATATTGTTAAAGATGACATTTGATTAGTCCAGCAAATATGAAAATCTGTCATCATTCATTCACCCATGTGTCGTTCTGTGCTACTTGCATATACAAAGCTCACACTCTGAGTGATGGCAAATCATCGTCACTTCTCTCGTGAGCCAAACACAATGAATTTTTTGGAACTTGAATGAAATTTCACAGCTGCATGAAAGGCTGAGGATTATAAATGTACTTCCAATGGGGGGGTGTAATGTTTTGGATCTATATATATATATATATATAGATCCAAAACATTACACCCCCCCATTGGAAGTACATTTATAATCCTCAGCCTTTCATGCAGCTGTGAAATTTCATTCAAGTTCCAAAAAATTCATTGTGTTTGGCTCACGAGAGAAGTGACGATGATTTGCCATCACTCAGAGTGTGAGCTTTGTATATGCAAGTAGCACAGAACGACACATGGGTGAATGAATGATGACAGATTTTCATATTTGCTGGACTAATCAAATGTCATCTTTAACAATATACAGATCTAACAAAACCCACAATATGCAATCGATAGGTTTTTATTATGCTAAGAATCATACAGCAAATTGCAAAGAGCATATGGGCCATTCTACCAGAAACGTATATTGTCTCTCTCTGAAATAAAAACATAAGTACAGTGAATAAGAAGTATTTCATCTAAAAAAAATTCTGAAATGGACTGATGGTTGATGTCTGTGAGTTGTTCTGTAAAGAAATATGTCATCTATTTGGTTCTCAGATTGTTTTTCTTTATTTAAAACACTACAAATTTACAAACCCTGTCATTGTCCTTGTCTTCAGCCACTTGAACCTACAGCTTTAAAAGTTTTGTTATGCGAAAAACTGTTATTTAGAAAGAAAAAAAACTTCAGAAATAGCAAGTTTAAGTTGTTATCATTCACATGAATAGATTAAAAACAATAAATTGTACAAATAAATACTCCAAATATATAATACAAAACGTTTACAATTGTCCCCTATTTCTGTCAGTCTTGTCACATTTGCATTAAATTTGACATAAAATGCACGCAATACACCTTTAAGACTATGACTCGGAAGTGTCATCATTTGATAGAGGAGAAGTTGACATTGATCAAGGATGCGTTCTATCATGGACTGTATGATTTTATGCTTTTTTTTTTTTTTTGAGGACAAGCTCAAAGGCCAGGTCCTGTCACATTGTTATAAGTGAAAATGTACGTCTCTGGTAGAATGCCCCATATATAGCAAAAACTAAGCAACCAACCAACTACCTAACAAACTAATTGCATGCATACATGAGCAAAATTCAACACAGAAATGTAACACTTTACAAAAAGGTTATTAAATGTTAGTTAACGCATGTACTAACATGAACAAACAACGAATAATACATTTGTTACAGTATTTGTTCATGTTAATTAACATTAGTCAATGAAAATATAGTTGTTCGTTGTTAGTTCAAGTTAACTCATGCTGCATTAACTAATATTAACAGAAATTTGGATATGATTAATGCATGATAAATAACTGCTGTGTATTTACATTATATATGCATAATTAGTTCATGTTAGTTAATACATTACCCAAACAAAATCCCAACACAACACAAAAACATCAAATGATATACGAAAAAAAAGAAAAAAAATATATGAAAAAAGAGAGAATATAAAAACACAAAACACAAAAAACTAAATACAACATAAAATGCAAAAAAAAAAAAAAAAACTTCTGCAAGTTCTGAAGGAGATCAAACCTACGCCAGGTAAGGAAAAGTAATGCAAAAGTAACTCAGAAGTAATATATCGCATTACTTTCCATTAAAAGTAACTGAGTAACGCAATTAGTTAATTTTTGGTGGATTAACTCAATACTGTAATGCATTACTTGCAAAAGTAATTTTCCACAACACTGGCTGTGATATGTTAAAAAAAACAATGTTATTTGTTGTTTACAAATTTGGTTTCAGAAATACATGTTACGAGTGCAAAATGTTCCTGCTTTTTCCCCCCACATTGCCCACAATACTCAAACCAATTTTTTTTTTTTCCTATAGGTTAAATTTGCAACACACCCCTTATCATTGCAGTTCCCATTTGGTTCAGGACAGCCTCAACAAACACATTAAAAACACACAAACATCAATGAAGCAAAACAACAAATTAAACACAAAAATGTCCTCGTCTATTTACAGAACAACTGACTCGTTAAACAAAGAGACGTAGAAGACTCAAGTTACAACAAAAGCATACGGTGATTAGAAACTGTCAAGCTCAGAAAACGCTTTAACCTTCACAGAATCAAACAGAACATTTCAAAGGCCCAATAAAACAAAAACAAATGAAATAGACCAAGTACAACTACAAATTAAATACAAAAGCAGCAAACAATCCCCAAGATCTGAGAGTAAGACTGAAGCCTTGCATTTACAGAAACTGCATGACAGATGTCTGTTTTCGTTTTGACAGACAGTGGCTGAGAATATGTGGGTGTAAATCATAAAGACTCGCCAGGACCTCGTCTGATCGGTGCAGAGAATATGAACATTTCCAAAGCCAGGAACAACACGAAAAACACAGTGGCTTTTGTCTGAACGTGTCTTTATGGGTCACTTTTAGTGTAACTTACAATGCAAAGCAACACGTGGACAGACAGAATTGTCTGTTATTGCACCGGTGCCACAGGAGGCTCGATTACATTCATTATCACAACAGGAACTGCTTCACTGACTTCCCATAATTGACAGAACATGCGGTGGACTTTGTTGTGTCTTTCATTTGAGTATAATGTGGAAGGTAAAAAGGAAAGTGCATAGTGTCAGCGACAGGATGAAATGAGAGCTAAAAAGCGAAAGAGGGACATGTAAAGCGCAGCGGGGCTTCCTTTGCTTTAGGTAGGCGGCATGCTGTTTCATTGCTGTGTCACTTTCTTCAAATAACATGAATATAATGCTGTCCAAACTTTTAGATTTCCCACTTGAGCAACTTCTGAGCCCCTATGTTCAGCTGATCAGTATTTCTTATTGTGAATTCATGATGTGGAGTTCACTCAGCTCTCTGTTGTATAAGCTTCTTAAACCATTCTTATTGGAGTTATTTACTCTACAAATGTGACAAAATGCTACATGGAATCCATCCATCCATCCATCCATCCATGATCATCCATCCGTCCATCCACCCATCCATCCATCCATCCATCCATTCATCCATGATCATCCATCAACCCATCTATCCATCTATCTATCCATCCACCCATCTATCTATCCATCCACCCACCCATTCATCCATCTATTATTCATGATCATCTATCCACCCATGCATCAATCCATCCATCCACCGACCCATTCATCCATCCACCCACTCATCCATTCATGTATTATCATCCATCCATCTGCTCACCCACCCATCCGCTCATCCATCCACCCACTCATCCATTCATACATTATCATCCATCCATCTGTACACCCACCCATCCATTCATCCATCCACCCACCATCCATCTATCCATCAACCTTTCACCCACCCTTCCATCCATGATCATCCACGATCATCCATTATCATCCATTATCATCTATCCATCTGCCCACCCACCCACCTATCCATCCATCCATCCATCCATCCATCCACCCACCCATCCATCCCCCACTCATCTATCCATCCATCCATCCATCTATCCATCCATTATCATCCATCCATCCTTTATTTTCCAACCACCTATTTATCATAATCATCCATCCATGCTCATACCACCATCCATCCATTCATCCACCCACCCATCCATCTATATATCCATTATTGTCCATCCATACATTTAGCAATCATCCATCCACCTATCCATCCATCCATCCATCCATCATTTATCCATGCTCATCCATTCACCCATGCATCAACCCATCAATCCATTCATCCATACCCGATCCATCCATCCATTATCATCCATCCATCCTTTATCTTCCAACCATTTATCCATGACCATCCATCGATGCTCATCCATGCTTATCCATCCATCCACCCACCCATCCCTCCATCCATCCACCCACCCATCTATTCATCCGTCCATCCATCCATTATCATCCACACACCCACACACCCATCCCTCCATCCACCCACACAAACAACCTTCCATTCAGTTATGCTCACCAATAGTTGTTGAATATAAGAATAAACATGCAAAAACAAAACAAAATAAACTAAGAACAATATGAAACAGTAGCATTGTAAAATATTAAATAAATTGTAAGTTAAATATGTTTTTGTATTTTTCCCTTTAGCATTGTTTTTTTTTATTATTATTTTCCATTTGAATGTTTCATTTAATTTTCTATATTTTCTATATTTATTTATGTATGTACTGTATTTAAATCTTTTATTTATTACCAAAGCCTGGATTTTGGTAAAGTCTTAACAAAAAAAAAAAAAAAGTCTACTTTAAATACTGTTAAAAAAGCTGAACTAAAACATTGACATGGTTTAAAAATATGATTGAAACATTTAGTGCCTGGGTTTATTTATATGTTATCCAGGTTTAGTTAAAACAACCAACACATCTTTAAAGTATACAACATGGATATTTAATGTAAATGTATTGTATTATAGATTATGCAAATCTTTTAATACAGTTTATAATAAGAGATATATTTCTTTCTCTTTTTTCATGAAATGATTTGGCATGCCTGTTGCTCAATCAAAAATGCTGAACTGACCTTGAATTTTCCGTTTATGATTGTGTTTGTAAGCCAACTCTAAGTTCTCTTACTCAAAGTGAATCTCTAAGTGACCCTCTGTTACGCAATCACAACTTCCACAATCAAACAGTGCAGACATCATGGAAAAACTCCAGAAAGAGTGTGTGTGTTTCCACTGCGCATGATAATCTGAGTATGACACAGTCAGCCAAAGGCGAAGTCTAAGAGAACTGAGCAAACAGAGCATCACTGTCTCAATGTGCCTCAGCCTTGGGCATCTATCAGCACTGAGGATGTTTTACAACACGTCGACACCTCAAACCAGAAACACAGAGAAAAGAACATCAAATATGTTGAAGATGAGCTAAAGAACAGAAGGAACTGTCAGCGAGCGCCAACGCACCATGAAGGAATGGGCACATTACAAGCGTACATTACAAGATTCGACTATCTATTAATAAACACAAGGCTGGAATAAACCAACACAATCTTAGAACAATTCAGAACTTTTGAATGTAGTGGCTAATTCATATGATACGATTCGTAAATATTAGTATTGCTCATCCCCTCAATAATGATTGGGTTTAGGGGTGGGGTTTGGGGGCTTGCCTCTTTTTAAAAAATGTACATTTTCATATAAATCAAATCATATGAAATTGTACAAATTAGCCTTTTATTTATTTATTTATTATTATTATTTTTTTTAAATAGTTAGATTTTCTCATGAGTTCAGGCTGAATAAACCAGGTAGAACATCCCCTCCTCCTGAATTAAATATAATTCACCTTTGCACTTGTGGCAGACCCTTTAATCCAGAGTGACATTGCACTGAATGAGTTTACATGCATGTTGTGTGACGTGTGTCATCATGCAAACAGGTTATCCAGATTTCTTTTAACTGTTAATGTACAAAAGTGTCCTAAAATCCAACGGGAACAGGTCATATTTTGCATTAATAAACTGATTTTGCATTGCACGTAAACACCTTTATCAGTATTCTAGCAGTCATGTGTGCATGTTTAATTGTGGTTCACATCATGCATGGATTTCCTTCCAACTGTTGCCCATGAATTCCATCAAGACTACCTGCTACCACAAGTCCTTAATGCAGACACGCACACAGCTTTTAAGGTGCGGTATGTAAGTTTGACACCCAGTGGTGGAACTAGGTATTGCACTCCTAGATCAAAACAAACGCAAGAGCAGGTTGCCAGATTGAGGACAGGAGCAAGTGTTTTAAACCGTGTTCTAAATAAAAGCAACGGCACAGGATAGAAGGAACATTCTTCATATTAAAAAGAGTTTTTGTTCTAACAAACACCTCCAAATTATATATTAGAAACAACTCATATTTCCCACAGGTCAGCAACAGAAAACTGTGACAATGATCACCTCAGGAAAACCTTGTGTGCTTTAATCAGTGTTAAATGCTAACAATGAGAGTTTGAATGCCCTTTTACATGACATTTGTTGCCAAATACTGAGAGCAGCAGCAGATAGTTTACCTCAGATCTTGAAATTGAACTTTAGAACTAAACACGTGATTCAGCATCTACATGTAACAATGTTAAAGAGGGTTAATATGTATTTAATAGATTATAAACTTTACCATTTCTTGAGTGAGTGCATATTCTGTGCTTCTGAATGGCTGAATTTAAAGGTACAAACAGCCAAATTGCGTATCACTGCATATCTCATCCTGAAGTGTGTTGTTAGGACACACGGTTACAGTGTAATTTGATCACCTAATGTTTACCTTTGGAATATTTATATTATTTGCTAATTATAACCTTATGTGAAACTGAATCAGTCTCATTTCGGAGTCTGCTATTGTCCACCAGAGGTCACATTTATGTTACGGACGCATGCTTTGAGAGCCTTTCTGAATAAATGAATGAAATACACAGGTTTTCCACCAAGGCAACCCGGAGTGCTGAAATGGCTAAACTGGCATTGGGCAGTGTGGCGAGGGGGGCGTGGCCGAGAGCCTTGGGAACAGGCGAGGCCAGTCACAGATGAGAAACACCTGTGGTGCACAGCTGCCTCGAGTCCCAAGGAGCTCTGGATTATAAGAGGAGGAACGATGGCAGAGGACGACGAGAGAGGACCGGGCCCGGACATATTGTTTTACTTTTGGTTTCAGTTTTCCGTTTGTTTTATTTATATCATTAAATATTATTTAAAACTGCATCAGTTCTTCGCCTCCTTCCCGGTGGCCAGGTGGCCGCCAACTTCATTACAGGCAGGCTAAAACAACATAAGCAAAGAGAGCGTTCCCGCACGGAAAACACATTTTCAAAGCAGAATATCTGACTTCAGCATTATTTTTCAAATAAACGTGTTCACTTGGCATGTTTCTTAAATATCTGCTAACATATGGTATTTTTATGCTTTAGATGAGTCAAAAACTTACAAACAGCACCTTTAATGGACACTTTCAGACAGTGACACAATATAATATTTCATATCCTGCAGTGCTTTCTTGTCTTAATAAAGCACAAAAGCATGTCTTCGACAAGTGCAGTTAATGCAGAATCATCAAAACAATTGACAAAGTGCGGCATTTGCAGGTACTGTAAAGAAGTTACAACATACTGTACAACAGCACATTTTCAGAAAGTTTGAACTTTGCTGTCATTGTCAGTGAGAAATCTGGCAAACCTTAATCTAGTGTAAACATGGATATATGCATAGCCGGTTTACCAATCTGGCCAGCCAAACACATAAAAAAAAAAAAAAACAGTTTCTGAAATAATCTTTTAGAAAGTTGCCTGGTTAATTTTTGCATGCAAATCCTTTCCATTACAATCAATATTAGAATATATATATATATGGAAGGAGGTTTGTTTAAATAAATAATTGAACTGATTTTAAGAGCAAAATGTTGACAGTTTTTTTTCCCTACAATTGTTCATCCTGTTTTGTCAGTAATAATTAAGAATAGTTGATTGATTAATTGTTTGACTAAACGGTTTTCTTGGTTGACTGCTTGTATGGTTGATTGACTAAATGTTTAATTGATTGCTTGGTTGATTGATTGGCTAAGTGTTTGGTTGGTTGGTTGGTTGGTTGGTTGATTTGCTAAATGTTTGGATAGTTGCTTGCTTGCTTAACTAAATGTTTGGTTGGCTGCTTACTTGGTTTATTGACTAAATGTTTGATTGGATGCTTGCTTGGTTAATTAAAAGACTAAATGTTTCATTGGTTGCTTGACTAAATGTTTGGTTGGTTGTGTGCTTGGTTGAGTGACTTAATGTTTGGTTGCTTGAATAAATGTTTGATTGGTTGATTGAATGATTAAATGGTTGGTCGGTTACGTGCTTAGTTGATTGACTCAATGTTTGGTTGGTTGCATGCTTGACTAAATATTCGGGTGGCTGCTTACTTGCTTGACTAAAGGTTTGGTGGGTTACTTGCTTGCTTTATTTACTAAGTGTTTGAGTGGTTGCTTGATTGAGTAAATGTTTGGTTGGTAGCTTGACTAAAAGTTTGTTTTGGTTGGTTGTGTGCTTGGTTGATTGACTAAATGTTTGTTTGGTTGCTTGTTTGACTAAATATTAGGTTGGTTGTTTGCTTGACTAAATGTTTGTTTGGTTGCTTGCTCGACTAAATAATAGGTTGGTTGGTTGCGTGCTTGATTGATTGATTGATTAAATGATTGGTTGCTTGCCTGCTTGACTAAATGTTTGGTTGGTTGGTTGATTGATTGATTGATTGACAGACAATGTTTGGTGGGTTGCTTGTTTGAGTAAATGTTGGGTTTGTTGCTTGATTGCATGGCTGTGTGCTTGGCTGATTGATTAAATGCTGGGTTAGTTGGTTGACTGAATAAATGACATATCCAAAAAATCATATACAACATAAATACAGTAACTCTGTGAGATATCATAATACAGTAACTCTACAAATATTATTACAATTGAAAGACTTTTTTTGGTCCGTTTTGCTAAAGGTGAAGTTTGTATGATGTTGGAGCTGAATTTCCAGCATCATTACTCCAGTCTTCATTGTCACATGATCCATCACTTCGACACCTCAAACTCAAAATGAAGAGAAGAAAACATCAAACATGTTGGAGACGATGTAAAGAACAGAAGGAACTGTCAAAAAGCGATGGAAAAAAAATGTGCACATTACAAGCGTCACAGATTAAACTGTCTGTCATTAAACACTAGGTATAACATTCCCTCCTCTGGCAATGCTCTGCTGGTTAACTAATTATCATGCCACATTTATTTTGCACGCCCGAAGCATTTGTTGCATTTACCCTAGGTGGAGCGTTGCTGGATTCTCCAAAACAGAGCTTGGTGTGAGCGTTTCAGCAGGAACTGTGGCTATGCAAAGCCAAGGGCTGCTGGGATTGCTTCATTTACATTGCACAGATTGCATCAGGAATTCTGAGACGTTTCCCTGTTAATTGGGGACAACATGCACCGAAAGAGATATGCGCTGACACGTAAGCACAATAGCATCACAGGCCAGTCCCTAATTAGTGAGCGTTAATGACTACAGCACATGCTTGACCATGACCGTGATATTCTGCCAGTCAGTAAACACGGGGGGCTTTTCTAAAAATGGTGCATTTTGTGAACAAAAAAGGAAAATGTAAAACAAAGCCTGCGATGATAAAACAACAGAACTAAATAAAACTAAATCCAATAATTAATTGCAATAAACACAAAACAGACACAAAAAAGTGAACAAATTACAAACAAAAACAAGCAAACAAAAAAACCATGAAACAAAAGCATAAAACAATGGAAAAAAAAAAAAACAAGCAACACACACACACAGAATATTCCACAGATTGCATCAGATTTCTTTTTTCATGCACTGAAAGAGAATAGATATGCACTGAAGGTGCATTTTAAAATGAAAAAAAATGGAGAGAGAGAGAAAGAACACAACTAAAAAAAAGCCAAAAAATACTAAACATTTAACAGAGGAATCAAACAAACAATGCAAAACATAAAATAAGAAAAAAACATCACTGAACACAATATGTAATTCAAAACCAAAAAAAAAAAAAGAAAAAAATGAATAAAATATGCACACTAGGGTTGTGCCATTAATCCAAATTGAATTGCAATCGTGATGTGATTTGAAACATTGCGATCAGATCGCAAGAGTCTGCGTTATGAATCGCAAGAGTCTGCGATATGAAATATATTTTTGTTATTTAATTTCCACTGCCCAGAGCAACTGTGTGACTGCTGTCTGTGTGTGATATAGTCTTACTAGCCAATTGAGTGAGCACAATTGAGTGATGAGTGTCTTGCTAAAAGGTCAACTAAAAGTATTGCCAGTGACACTCAATCTAGTAGCAAGCAACAGCAAAGTACAATTTGAGAGTTGTTTCAGCCATGTTAGTTTGCTGAGTGTTCTGTATTTTATTATTATTATTATTATTCATTCATTCATTCCTTCATTTTCTTGTTGGCTTAGTCCCTTTATTAATCTGGGGTCGCCACAGCGGAACGAACCGCCAACTCATCCAGCATTTGTTTTACACAGCGGATGCCCTTCCAGCCACAACCCATCGCTGGGAAACATCCATACACACACATACACTATATGGACAATTTAGCCTACCCAAATCACCTGTACCACGTCTTTGGACTTGTGGGGGGAAACCGGAGCACCCGGAGGAAACCCACGCAACCACGGGGAGAACATGCAAACTCCACACAGAAATGCCAACTGACCCAGCCGGGGCTCGAACCAGCAACCTTCTTGCTGTGAGGCGAACGTGCTACTCACTACGCCACCATGGCACCTTATTATTATTATTATTATTATTATTATTATTATTATTATTATTATTATTATATTATTAATAATAATATAATTATTATAATATTATAATAATATTATAATATATTTAACTCAAATTAGGGAGATAGTGCAGCTTAATATTATTATTAATAATAATAATAATAAGCTGCACTATCTCCCTAATTTGAGTTAAACGGTTTACAGAAAGATAAGGTCATTTTATTAGTGTTTACTGTTTTCTCTAGAGAAAAAACAAGTGTTTCATTTCTGAATATTTAAAAATAAATTAGAATAAATGTTTAAGTTAAGTTTCAGTTTCTTTTTTTTAACTTACACTTACTGCATTTTAGCAGTAAAAAGCTACGATATAGATTATTGACCTGAACTTGACTACAAAATCAAATCGAAATCACAATATCTGACAAAAAAATTATATTAGATTATGATTTTCTCCAAATCATCCAGCCCTAGTGCCGAGTTCAGACTGCATGAAATTTAGCCCCGATTTTGACTCGCCTATCAAAGACGCGATCTGAAAGAATCGCCGATGAGTCGCCGATGCTGAATATCTGGAGCTGTCGGCGAATCAAATCATGCCGTGTGAAATGTGTTTTGACTGAAAAAAAACACCGAGATCACCTACAGCCAATGAGAGAGCAGCATTCACTAGTGTTGGTACCTACCTGCAGTTAAAAGTGCACGTTTTCAGTTTATTCGGACCCAAGAAATGGAGGGAAAATGTGTGTGAATTTGTCATGAGCTCCCGTCTCTCTTTGACGTGTCATGTGAGCAATATCACAACCTAACCTGGTCAAAAAATAAATAAGTTGAGAAGAAATTGCTAATTCCTTTCAAAGCCAAGTGAGCAAATATACATTTTCTGCCCCAATAAAGGCTTTCATTCTCGTTATGTAGTTAATAACAAAAGATATACTATGTGTTTTTAGGTGTGAGGCGTAGTTTGGACAAAGTTGTCTGTGATTCTTCTTATTTTGAAGTCATGCAGTGTGAAACTCCCTGTCGCCGATCCATCTTACAGTGTAAACAAAGCAGCGACAAAACACTATCCCAGATAGTCATGCAGTGTGAAAACATCTGTGACACGACTACTTTGAAAATCAACAGTCTGAACTCGGCATAATGCACACACAATCAAAACAAACAAAACGCATCAAAACGAATAAACACAAGGTATGCAAACAAAGAAGGAAACAAGCAAAGAAATCACCACACAAAACAAGAGGAAAATACATACATGCAAAAAAAAAAAAAAAAAAAAAAAAAAAACAGACTGCATTAGCAATTCTGAGATGTCTCCATTTTCTCTGCTTGTTAATTAGGCAAAACATGCACAGAAAAATATAGGTCCTAACACATAAGCACAAATAGCTTCACAGGCCAATCCCTAATTAGAGAGCATTAAGGACTGCAACACTTGTCATATTCTTCAACTCATTAAACATTTCTCTCCAGACTCATAAGACGATACATTTTGCATCTAGACCCCATTATTGCAGCAAACACTCCTTTCTATCCATCCATCCATCTATCTCAAGACATGTTTACAAAGCTTTCGTTTTTCTGAACGATTCTCGGCCTCAGCGTGACGTTGATTGGGAGGCTTGTCAGAAATAAAACTGGAGAGCCCCATTTCTCCACAAACCTTTATTCATTTAGTTCTGCCAAGTTATACAGTGGCATATCACTCCAGGAAAATCCAGCATGACATGAGAGCGAATTTTGCCCTTTTAAAAAGAGGGTTAATCTTTCTTTCTCTCTTTTTTTTCTCCCTCAACATCCCTTTCTCTCTCTCTATCCCGCGTGGCTCCTATGATCCGGGCCTGCTGCAGTAAATTAAATTAAATAAACCCATTAGTTACAGCACTGCTACCTTCTCACCTCTGCCCAGATGCGCTTTCATGGTTTGTTGGCCTTTTAAAGTAAGCGCAGGACTGAGTGTGTGGAAGCCCTGATTGGAAAGTGACCTTGAATGAGCCCGGCACAAACTTTGGCTTCATCGTTGATCGGGATGATCAATTAAGACTCAAAATAAATCATACTTGATGTTTGCAGAGATACAGTATATGTATAGGCGGACGAGAGGAAAGTTGTGGGCGGATGATTGTGAAATGAAAGTCTGCGTCACTGATGAACATGTTCAGAATGTGTGGTGTGAGAAATGTGTGTGTGTGAGTGTGTGTAATCGTTATTGTCACATGATTCTGCCAAAAATATACATTTTTAAAGCTATTTGGTGAATATACAAGTCAAAAGAAGGGTCCTAAAGGGGGTTTGTAGTGATGTCTCAGAAAAGTCTTTTTGGTTCCTCAAAGTATCTTTTATTTAATAGTTCATCTAAGAACCTTTTGTTTTGTTATTGTATGAATAGCACCATTTTGAAAACATATATTTTAATCCATTTCTCAGTGAATATGGGCAATGTATTTTGGTGCATTTAAACAAAACAGATTTATTAAACAGATATATTTATTAAAATAATATTTTAGTCACCGAACATCTTTAGAAATTGAAACAATTATTACAATTAGAAATAATACAATTAAATTCAAGTAAAATATTGCAAAAAAAAAAAAAGCAAAAAAAAAAATAAATTAAAAAATTTTAACAAATTTTTTTTTTTGTTTTTTTTTTTTTTGCTTTTTTTCTCTTTTTGTAAATTTGTATTTTTTTTTTTTTTTTTCATATAAATTTGGGTGTACTCGTTTTTGGATAGTTATTGTAAGCTTCTTTGTTAGATAAGCTTCAGATTTGGCTTCAGTACTGACTAATCTAATGCATATGCACAAATAAAAATAAATATAAAAATATATAAATATTGTATAGCTTCCTATTAAAAATCTTATCCTTTTTGGATAAGAATGTATATTTTATTTTCAAACTGTGAAATTGTGAAATGTCATTGCACAATAAAATAACTGTTCAAAAGTAGTTTATAATTTATTTAATAATTTTTAATTTAATAATTTATTCCAGTGATTTTAATGATGAATTTTCAGCTTCATTACTCCAGTCTTCAGAGTCACATGATCCTTCAAAAATCAATCTAATAATAATATTAATTATTATAATTATTATTATTATTATTATTAGTAGTAGTAGTAGTAGTAGTAGTAGTATTATAAGTATTATTATTATTATTATTATTATTATTATTATTATTATTATTAGAAAGAGTAATTAAAGCAATAATGACTGGAGTAATCATTTAACTTAAAACGACATACAATAAGAAAGCAGCTATTTCAAATTGTAATAAATATTTTTTTGTTTTTTGTAATAAACATTTTTTTGTTCTGTTTTGTTTTGACCAGTAGTGTGTATAACAAAGAACAAAGAACTTGTGGGTTGTAAAAGTTCTCTTAAGTTCTTTGAGTTTCTTCATGGGACTAATAATGCCAAAAAAGAACCTTTATGTTGAATGCTTTAAGCTTACAGTGTTTTCCCCATTTATTTTTACAAGCAGGTTAAAACAAAGTACTAGGACTCAGAAAAGATAATCAAACAAGCATTTTTCCCCCTAAATGTTACGCTGCATAATGTGCAATAAATTAATTTATTTTTAAGTGTGAGAAGGAGATCAGCAACCCTGCAAATGTGAAAAGTCTTATTTTATTCCTTTTTTCACATTATTTCACTCCGTATGTTGTTATAAATCATAAAAAGATGTATTAACTTTGAGATGGAAGATCAAATGACTAAAGCTAGGATAGAATTCAAATGAGGATCGGCAGTGGAAAAAAAAGAGTACTTAATATATGGCATACGTGTCTGAAATCTCTAAACTCAGATTTTAATTACTGTAGGTGATACAAATATACAAAACCCTCTCTTTTTTTTTTTTTTTTTTGATTTTTTACATAATGTGAAAGCTACATACTTTCCCATTACTGTATATTTTCTTAAGATGGGAAGATATTTGGCTGAGACACAACAACTTTTTGAAAATCTGGATTTTGAGACTTCGAAAATATTTGAGAAATCGAAATATTGAAAGAAAAATCAATAAATTAAGCTCTTAGCAATGCATACTACTATATACAGTAAGAAATATATATTTACTTTATTCTTATCATCAGAAAGTTTTTTGGCATAAAAATATATATAATTTAGGCTAGGGCTGTGCAATTAAATCGCAATCGTAAAAAAATTGTGATTTAAGCACATGCAATTACTAAATTGCAAAGACTGCAATTTTATCTATTTATTTAGATTTTTTTTTGTTCACGTTCATGTGCGCATGTTTTTAATATGTTAACCAATCAGAACTGACGCAGCACACCGGGCAATTACAGCTAAGCTGAGCGGGAGAAAGATGTTAACCAATCATAGCTCACTCCGCGCATTACGAAGTTGAGGCAAAGTGATTTTTATGAATAATTTCCATATTAAAACAAGAATCATCATTTAAAAGTATGTTTAAAAGTACTTATAAACATATTTTTTTACTTCTATAACACAATAATAAAAAACAACTGGAAAAACATAAAACTATAGGTGTGTTAAAAATAAACATTTAAGGCATTTTAGTACATGTTTGGTAAGCATTTTTGACACTGTTAAGGTACAAAGTGTCTTGTCACTGTTGTGGTACCTTTCACAAAGTATACAATATTGTATCTGCAGGTTTTTAAAAACAAAGGTACATTTTGGTTTCCCATGGTACAAATCAGGACCTCAGGAAATTTGTTTCTTTTCTTAAGGTACAATTATGTCCCATAAAAAGGTACTGCCCCAGTGACAAGGGTTTGTACCTTTTTTAGTACAACATTGTACCATTTTTTTCTGAGAGTGTGATTATTTTGTCCATATTGTACAGCCCTAATTTAGGCCAATGCAATGTATTTTTGACTACTCACAAAAATACTCCTGCGCAACATAAGACTAATTTTATTGTCTAGGATCAGTAAAATACCATATAACACACAAACACTGTTTACTTTGCAGTGTTGTTAGAAAATGGCAAGTCAAGCAACTGGGGGTGACTCCAAAAGTTAACTCCATTCCAAAATTGTGCTTTTCATCGTACCTGTCATAATGGTGTCCAATAATCATTTAGAATTTTTAAAAAGTAGCTTTAAAAAATGGCAACAATTAAATTACAAGGCTAGCACAAAACAAGCAAAAAGCATGCCAACAAAAACATGCCCGACCCAGCATCGCAAATGCCAATAATTCAAATTACCCCAAACAAAACAATCACCTTCTGATTCGCTGATTAGCAATTAACATAATCCTTAAAAAACATCATTTTTTCATCTCATCAGCTTAGTCTTGATCTCAAAGGATGTTTAGCACATGTGGCAGCTGCTGTATATATATATAAAAAACAAGCTATTGTGAAGCGAGCTGATATAGCGGGACATTCTCATGTGGTGTTTGATTAATGGTGTATGCATATAATTGATGGCAGGCAACTTGAAACCTCAATAGACAACGACACAGGAAAAAAAAAGTTTCCAAACACGCATTCAAAGTCACTGAAGAAGAGATCCAACCACCAGAAACTATGCAGCACTGGGTTTACACTTCCAAAATACCATCCCTACATAGTTTCACACTATGCTAAAATTATTCTAGCCGAATACCTCATGGTGATTCCAGGCAAGGAAAAACGCGCATGAATAAGTAAACAACAGAACGCAATGAGACAAACTTCAAAGGCGACGGGACAATCACGGCAAACAAGCTTTTGGAAGCCAATGAATGTGTTTGTCTTTGTTTGTGACAGTGACTCAGGGGTGTTAACAGAGGAATTAGCTCACACCTACGGAGTGTAAGCACATCTCGTCGCCATAATTGAATTAAGCCTGTCACAATATTCTTAGCTGTGCGTATTATTGAAGAAACGGGTGGTGTGAGCCGTGTCACAGATCATTCACAAAGAGCCATTGCTAAAGAGCTGCCTGGATTATTTGTTCTTGCACTTTTGGTTGAGCTACACTGCAAAAAAATAAAATTAAAAATAAAATTAAAAAAATGTTCTTAGATTTTTTTTTTTTTTTTGGGTGTTTTTTTAGTCCAAGTATCTAAAAAATCTTAAATAAAGAAGCATTTTCAAGACAAACAAAACATATTTTCTTGCTTTCAGAAATAATGAATCAAAATTATGTGAGTTTTTCCTTAAAACAAGCAAAATGGCCTGCCTATGACGTAAGCAAAAATAAGGTTATTTTTAACTCCATTGGCAGATTATTTTGCTTGCTTTGCTAAGGACAAAATCTATTCCTATTAAGGACTAAATTACTGCTTCTGGAAAAAAGACCTCTTGATTTAAGAATTTCTAGATATTTGGACTAGAAACAAGACAAAAACTCCAAGCAAGAATAGCAGTATATAAATGAGGTCAGGCAACTCATACAAGACCATCTATTATTTTCTTTAATTCATAACAAGGTGTACATTAATCAGCATTCCTCATGAACATAAATATACACTGAAAAACCCAATAAGTTAAGGTAACTTAAACCATTTGAGGAAATCGGTTGCAACAAACCAAAAACTAATCCTAATGAGTGCTATGAACTAATTCATTTGAGTAAACGAAGCAATTTGAGCACACTAAAACCCAATGAAAGAGGAGAACTCAAACCAACTGAGTACTGTAAAACCTAGTATGTTAAGGCAACTCAAACCGCTTGAGGAAACCGATTGCTACAAACCATTTGAGTTAAAAAACTAATCTATATGAGTACTGTGAACTTACGCCATTTAGGTTAAAGTAATGAGAGATTTAATTAACTCATTACATTCAACTCTGAGTTTAAAACTCTTTTCAGATAAGTAGAATTAACTCTCAGTAAATTTTTGAGTTAACTACACTCATTTCATTCGATAATGTAGTTGACTGTTGGGGTTTACAGTGTACCCAAATTAACACAAAGGCTAGTTTTCATTGGTCGTCTCTTTGTCATACTGTAGTGTGCAAAATTATCATCAATAGTCATATAGCTGCGTTTTAGTAACCTTTAATAAACAACAAATTTTGCGCAGTAAATGGGTCAAACTTTACAGTGAGGTTCCATTAAGTGAAGTTTATTTATAAACTAATTTTGAGAGGATCACGTGCAGATGACTGCTCGCAGCTGGTCCCGCATTATTCAATTTATGATTCACCAATCAGATGAGTCCTAAGCCACTTTATATACCCTAAGTTCCATATCACAGCCATCTTCGTTTTGAAGAATCCCCCCTTCCACCCCTACTCCTCCTCCTTTCCTAGATGGGTGGCACGGTGGCCCAGTGGTTAGCACTGTTGCCTCACAGCAAGAACGCCACTGGTTCTAGTCCTTAACAAGCCAGCTGACGTTTCTGTGTAGCATTTACACTTTCTTCCCATGCTCACGTGGGTTTCCTCCGGGTTCCCCGGTTTCCTCCCACCGTCTAAAAACATGCAACTTAAGTTAATTGACAAATCCAAATCAGCACCATAGACATGCTCCTAGTAAGTAGTTATTTTTCATAGCAATCACTATCTGTTCATTAGCTACTACAGCAGGGGAGTTCTCGAGATCTACCTGAGCTCAAACTCTCCTCTCGCCCTGCAAACAAGAGGGAGCCCCAGGCTCGAGGATCTTATGAGCTCAGGGCTCTCTCCCAGGACAGCATGCCAAACAAGCTTTTTAATCAATCATCAGCTCAGTGTGAACTCTTGAATTAATGTTAGTTTTTTTTTACTTACTAGCATGAAGTAAAAATTGTACAATACTTTAACAAAATCTATTAAGCATAGTTCAACATTTATTAATGCATTATTAAAATCAAAAGTTGTTTTTGTTAGTATTAGTTAATGCACTGTGCAATCAACAATAACAACTTAATTTACATTAATAAATACTGTACTGTTTTGTCTATTGTTTGTTCATGTTAGTGAAGTACATTACAATATGTGTTGCCACTTACGCAGTTTATACCTGCCAATTATCCAGATATTAACTGTTTTTCTTTAACCCTTTAGCCAGCACCCCGACGCGGACGCACTGGATCGCTGCTTTTGCACATGTCAGTGTTTATGAATAGATTAAACCAAAAATAACAGTAGTCTTGACAAACTATACATCAGTCTAAAGCTACAACCCCTCAGCACCCATTGCAGCTAGTTGTTTTTCAATGGGATATTTGCATAATATTGGCATCAAATTCAAAACATATACTTAGGAGATGTGTAGCTTTTGACCTATTACTTTGCTAACTAATTTCATATGTTTGTTTATGAAATAGTAAAATGTTTAGTGCATTATAAACTCTAGATGATGGATAATAAAGCCCAAAGTGTCTTTTTTCCAAAGATACATGAACGGTGAATGTCGGCCAGATTAATCAACAACTGTAATGTTTTAGTTTGGGAAGGTCAGTTTTGAGAAAATGCCTCTGACAGGAAGAGAGAAGTCAGTCAGAAACTTCTACCATTTAAAGTTGGGTAAATCCCCAAAAGTGAATGCTGGGTAACAGGTTAAACGTTTGTTTAAAGTATGATCTTTTTATATATCCCTAATCAAATACAATATCTAAACCCAACAAACTATAAATAAGCAGCTAATTAGTAGTTTTTTGAGCTAATAGCCTTCTTAATGGTTAGTCAGGGCATTAATCTAGGATTTTTTGTGATTAATTCTTGAACAATCTTCTTACAGGGCAGCACGGTGGCGCAGTGGGTAGCACTCTCGCCTCACAGCAAGAAGGTCGGTGATTCAAGCCTCAGCTGGGTCAGTTGGTATTTCTGTGTGAAGTTTGCATGTTCTCCCCGTGTTCGCGTGGGTTTCCTCCGGTTTGCTCCGATTTCCCCTACAAGTCCAGATACATGTGGTATAGGTGAATTGGGTAAGCTAAATTGTTCGTAGTGTATGTATGTGTGTGAATGAGTGTGTATGGATCAATAGTATGGATGTTCCCCAGTGATGGGTTGCAGCTGGAAGGGCATCCACTGCGTAAAACATATTCTGTATTAGTTGGTGTTTGATTCCACTGTGGCGAACCCAGATTAGTAAAGGAACTAAGCCGAAAAGAAAGTGAATGAATCTGCCTACATATTTTTAAACACATATGGTTCCAGTATATATAAACCTACCAACATTCGGTAACATGATTATTGGGAATGGCGTCACAAGAACACAATTAAATGTTACATGGTATGTATTGTCAACAGTGTCAGTTAATGAAAACACTTTGCTTTTGCGATTCACCACAGTCATTTAGAAACTATTGCGAGTGCACAAATTGAAATAAAAATCAGGTCCTTTTTTTCTCTCTTTTCTGATGGAGTTCTGGAGATATAATAGTGAACAAAGCAAAAAGCAATGGTTTGAAACACTCAAGGCAAATCGTCCAAAGAAAATTTTACTGTGGTTTTAATACCATGTGTTAATTATTTATTTATTTATTTATTTATTTATTTATTTATTTATTTATTTA
>CAIGQQ010034267.1:593791-609321 GCA_903798035.1 Danio albolineatus
TTTTTTTTTTGTACCAGGCTGTAAACACTTTTTTTCTGCTGTAAAGCTGGCCATTTTAATATTAGGGTAAATCAAAATTTGCTCTATTATGGAGCCAGACCTAGCAGAATTTCGATGAGTTGCAATTTCAGTTACTTCCGTATTAGCTTCACGAGGGAGAGCGTGATGTTGCCGCTTGGTTGCACCACTGTATCTAAAATTAAAGTTTAAACTTAATGTTACGTTACAACTAAATATTCAGGATACCTTCTGCCCATGTATAACATTAGAAAAAGAAGACAGGGAGAATAGTTTACTGATTTCCTTCTACGCAGTCTTATTGTCCTTGCAAACTCACATCACATTATATCAGTTAGTTACAGAATAGCATAAGTTTTCTTTGAAAGAGCACGGTATGTTAGCCTATCCATCGATTAAACTTAGAATTTCTTCATTAGTTTTAATCCCTGTTCTTTTCTCTTTTAAGTTTTATGTTCATTTAACACATATGCATGGCTTGTGACGCAGATATGTGCATTTTCTGACTGTAATGTATACTACTTTAAAAACTGTAATTGACATTTTATTTTCATAGGACAGTTGTGTTCACAGTATGTTGTGGTTTCTTGGAGCAACGTATATTCATCCACAAGCATGAGAGACTCACTGATGGATCCGCTAATCTTTCAAACATTACAATGTCCATCTGTGTTTGTGCTTGGTGGAGTGTGCTGAAGCTATGACCTCTTCCTATTCCCAGCGTGACGACTGAGTCTGTCCCAAAATACAACTTAAGTGCACCCTTGTGGACTGGCATAAAAGGCCCCTGAGGTCTGCACTACATGAGATCATTGAAGGGCAGACTCTGAGGAAGCAAGTGTGCAATTTATGACATACAAACTGTACACAAAACTGGAGAAACTTCAGTTTTGAAACTGTCATTGACTGAATTCTACAGGATTACTTGGAGATGTTTATGCCCTCTTTCCAATTAGTCTACCTGGAAAAAAAAAAAGTCATAACAATGACAAAATCACTCTCGTTTAAGATGACATATTATGTTGACTTGACTTGACTTGACTTGACTTGACTTGACTTTGACTTTATTAATCCCAAAGGGAAATTCACATGTCACAGCAGCTTTCCAGACTAAAAAAAATCAATAAATAAAATAAAATAAGTTACATAGATATAAAAACAATAAAAAAATTACATACATACTGCACACGTTAGTTTCAAAAACAACAAGTAGACACTTGTCCATATCTAAAAACTTTTACAATTCAGCATAAGTCATCTAGTATGAACTTGGTTATACATACTGATCACAGTTGGTAAAAATGACTTCCTGTATCTCTCTCTGTGACACCGGGGTTGAATTAATCTTGCACTAAAAGAGCTTGCACACGCTTGGACTGTATGAAAAAGAGGGTGATTATCGTGGTTCATCATAATGACAAATTTGTCCATCATTCGATCAAGTGCAATCTCTTCTATAGTGGGTAGTACACAACCCACAACAAAATCTGCCCTTTTTATGAACTTATTTAATTAGTTTTTTTCCTTCTCCAACAGTCCCCCTCCCCAGCAGGTTACAGCATACAGAATCACAGAAGACACCACAGAATCATAAAAACATTTTAACAGTGTCTGACACACAACAAAGGACCTCATTCGTCTTAATAAATGAATGCGACTCTGACCCTTCATATACACCTGAATTGTATTTTCAGACCAATCGAGCTTGTTGTTCAGATATACACCCAGATACTTATATGATGAGACTATCTCAATTTCTGACTGCTGTGTAATCACTGGCACCGCTTTTGGTGGATGTCTACTAAAATCAACAATCATTTCTTTGGTCTTATTCGTATTTAAGACTATTTGTTTCACATCAGTCCGCATTTTTTTTTTAAGTAACCTACTGTATACTCACTCTCATTATGATCCTTTATGTAACCGACAATTGCAGTCATCGAAAAACTTTTGTAGATGACAATTTTTGGAGCTGTATTGAAAATCTGATGTATAGAATGTAAATAAATATGGAGCTAAAACTGTTCCTTGAGGAACACCAGTGCTACTCAATACAACTTGTGACACACAGTTATGCATCCTAACATACTGTGGTCTATTTGTGATATAGTCAGTTAACCAACTTACCATACTTTTTCGCAAACCTGCATTTTCATGTTTATCATGAGCAGAAGATCATTTTTTAATCAATAAAACACTTATTGTTGTAAGTCTTCATGAGATAAAAAATGATAAAAATGTAATAATTTATATGTAGTTCTTGTTATAAAGATCGTATCTGCACACTTCATTATTTGTTCAAATTAATTTGCCTACACAAAGTTTTATGCTCTGAATTCGTTCATTTGATAATTTTCCTTTATTTTGTTAGCAACACCAGTCTTTCAACAATCCAATTGGTTTCCAGAAAACTAAATTATGGACTTCCCTACATTTCTTCTCATTTCAGTGGATAGCAGATAAAGGTAATCTTAGCAGATACCTATAATGCAACAAGGTAACACATTATTGGGATGGTCCATTTGAGTATTAGTAGACTGTCTGCTTAATATCTACTGATTCTGATCCTTCAACAGACATTTACCTTATTATAAGAAACTTTGCAAGTACATGTCAACCTACACTAACCCTAACTCCAACCCTAACCCCAACCTAACAGTCTACTTACAGTATAATCTAATATGAATTATTATAGGTTATAGGCATTATATGCATTATAGGTATCTATAGGTATTATAGATTATAGGCAATACAGGTATCTGCTGAACCTGAACACGTTCTACTGCAGATTTGACACCTTCGACCAGACACCCTCTACACAGCCATCAACACCTCTACCCACCTCCAGCCAAATCCGCCCTGACCATCTTTATACACAGCCATCAACACCTACAGACATCTCCCTCTCCCCCCCTGATCTTCAGATCAGTGAGGATAATGTGCGTCAGGTCTTCAGTAAACAGAAGAGAAGGAAAGCGCCAGGCCCAGACGGTGTCTCACCAGCCTGTCTGAGAACCTGTGCTGACCAGCTGGCCCCCATTTTCTCGCAGATCTTCAACAGATCATTGGAACAGCGCATAGTTCCATCCTGCTTCAAACGCTCCACCATCATCCCAATCCAGAAGAAACAAAAGATCACCAGACTCAACGACTACAGACCTGTCGCCTTAACATCTGTGGTCATGAAGTCATTTGAAAGACTGGTTCTAGCATATCTGAAAGACATCACCGGACCTTTGCTGGACCCCCTGCAGTTTGCCTACAGAGCAAACCGGTCTGTGGATGATGCAGTCAACATGGGACTGCATTATACCCTACAACATCTGGACAAACCAGGGAACTATGCAAGGATTCTGTTTGTGGACTTCAGTTCTGCCTTCAACACCATCGTCCCATCACTGCTCGAGCACAAACTGACCCAGCTCTCTGTTCCTAGCTCTGTCTGTCAGTGGATGACCAGCTTTCTGACAGACAGACAACAGCTAGTCAGAATGGGCAAAATCATGTCTGACAGCCGCACCATCAGTACTGGTGCCCCCCAAGGATGTGTTCTCTCCCCACTGCTCTTCTCCCTGTACACCAACGACTGCACCGCAAAAGATCCCTCTGTCAAGCTCCTGAAGTTTGCGGACGACACTACTGTTATCGGCCTCATCCGGAACGGTGACGAGTCTGCATACAGACAGGAGGTGGAGCGGCTAGCTTTATGGTGCAGATACAACAATCTGGAGCTGAACACGCTCAAAACGGTGGAGATGATAGTGGACTTCAGGAGAAACCCCCCTGCACTCCCCCCACTCACCATCATGAACAGCACTGGGGCTGCAGTGGAGTCATTCAGGTTCCTGGGCACCACCATCTCTCAGGATCTGAAGTGGAACACTCACATAGACTCTATTGTAAAGAAAGCCCAGCAGAGACTGTACTTTCTCCGTCAGCTGAGGAAGTTCAACCTGCCACAGGAGCTGCTCGTGCAGTTCTACTCAGCTGTCATCCAGTCCATCCTCTGCACTTCAATCACCGTCTGGTTTGCCTCAGCAGCCAAATCTGACCTCCGTAGACTACAGCAAATAGTCCAGACTGCTGAACGAATAACTGGCACTACCCTTCCTACACTTCAAGAACTGTACTCTTCCACAGTGAGTAAAAGGGCTCGCAAAATCACCCTGGACGCCTCGCACCCAGCACACTTCCTGTTTGAACTGTTACCGTCTGGCCGGCGCTACAGAACACCGTGCACAAAAACTGCCAGACACAGGAAAAGTTTCTTTCCTCAGGCCATCTACCTCATGAACAGTTAATATTTCTCCTATTGTGCAATAAATGTGCAATACTTTCTCACACGCACTTGTACACAGCACCTTATAATAATATACAATGCAATACTTTTCCTTACGCATTTGTACACAGCACCTTATAACAATATATAATGCAATACTTACTCTTTTGCACACAGCACCTTATAACCTGTATATTTATAACAAATCTGTACATACATTTCAACATCCAGATTGTTGGACTGCATCTCTGTTTTATGTCTATTGTCTTCTTTTATAATATTTTTTCTGTGTTGTCACTTGTCACTTTATGTACACTGGAAGCTTCTGTAGCCAAAGCAAATTCCTTGTGTGTGTGAAGCACACTTGGCAATAAAACTGATTCTGATTCTGATTCTGAATTAGTTGGCATGTAGATGCAGTGTAACAAATGGACCATCAAAATAAAGTGTGACCTGCAACCTTGTAATCGGTTTGGAAAGAATTGTGTAGGTAAATTTTATCAACTGTCATATTGGAGTGACATAAGTCTCTTTTTTTGCATTTTCTCACAATAAAATAGGATAAAAATATGTGATTCTGAAGTCCATCACATGGTGACATAGGGGTGTGATTTTCCTCGCCCACAGAATTGATTGACAGGTGTATTAACATGCCTCTGTAGTAACACATATAAACATTTCCACCGAACAGGATTTGCAAAGAAATTGGTATTAAAATATCTGTTCCAACTTTCTATGATCAGCTGCACCTCAAGAAGGAGTTTAACAAGTTGTAAAGCAGAGCATGTTTGCAATGAAAATTAAATAAAAACTGCTATGGGATTCATAACTACTGGAATCACCACAGCCACATAATGTCAGCAAATGTGTGTCTGTGTGTACTGCAAACTTTTTAATGGCATTCGTGTGTGACTCATCATTTCAGAAAGGCTTGAATAAATAGTTTTTACCGCTCTTTGACTTGTTTTTTTGCACCAATTAAGTTACGCTTCTATGCCGTTGTTCTGCTGCATGTCAATATCAAGTTGTGAGCAGCCTGGAGTTATGGTATTCTGCCTTTGCTTTACTGCCATACTTAGATTCATAAATTCATAATCTTAATTTATAAATAGGCTTTAACAATCTGATATAAAGCACTGCAGACAAACACATAAATTGCGAGCAAAAATATCTCAAATAATCTCAGTTGTTTTTTTCTTCATAATTCATACTTTTCAGTCAGTGCATTCGGGGGCTATTGATCTAGTTGCACTAAGTTAGTGGACTAGAATGCTGTGACAGTGTTAGCATGTAGCACGATCCTACATAAAATCAGCACAGTTTGCAGTTTGCATTTCCTACCTTTTCTAGTAACCTGATAAAATCCACTGCAATTAATGTCGACAGAGATGTTTAATACCACAATAATATTGATCATTATTCCAACCTGCTGGCATTCACATCGGTCCAGTCGCCCTTTAGGCTAGGCTGGGTTATTTCTGTGAAGTAATTATCTCTTTATTTTTATGAATTGTGAATTGATTTATTGACCTATTCATAAATACAACCGTTGCTTTGTGACTGAATAAATGTCTTAAAGCAGTGCTTTGCCACCATTTACTGGCAGTTTTAGGTAATAAATAGATCATTTTTGCTACAGTATAGTTGTTATTTTTTATTTTATTTTTTATATTTCAATAATATTTTAAAAATAATTTACAAAGGTATAATAATTCAATGAAAATGTTTTATTTAAATTGCAAATATTGTGCCTTAATGGTAATAGAAGTGGAATAGGGAATGCAAAAGGATGTTAAGGAGTATTCCACTTTGAAAACAGTTTACGATTCACTGATATACAATCTAGATAACTAGGTCATACATATGATATTGAAAATTAATTCAAAATTTATGCAAAAGTAGTGTGACGTATAACAACACAGAGACAAAAATACAATTACTTTCAAACTACAGAAACTAAAATCATTCATTTTCGTTTCGGCTTAGTGCCTTTATTAATCTGGGGTCGCCACAGCGAAATGAACCGCCAACTTATCCATCATATGTTTTACGTAGCGGATGTCCAACCCATTACTGGGAATTCTCCATACACACTCATTTATACACACATACACTACGGTCAATTTTAGCATACCCAATTTACCTATAGCGCATGTCTTTGGACTTTGGGGGAAACCGGAGCATGCAGAGGAATCCCACGCGAACACGGGGAGAACATGCAAACTCCACACAGAAATGTCAACTGACCTCAAACCAGCGGCCCAAACCAGTGACCCTCTTGCTGTGAGGCGATCGTGCTACCCACTATGCCACTGCGTCCACCATTACATAAACTACGTAATTATACATTATGTATAACATTTTGGAAGTAATTTGCAAATGCAACCAAAGTACAGGATAGCAATAAATAAATGGCTGTAAGTAACTGCCAATAGCGTGATTACTTGACATTACAGGTGTTGCTGTTTTTTTTATTGAGCAGCAATATTGATCATGTGAAAGTTACTGCTTTTTGCCTTGGCATGACTGCTTACTTTTACTCATACAATACACAGGCAAGGGACAGTATTTTCAAAATAGAGGTCAAAGGTCAAGTCTGGGTTTAATTATTATTATTATTTTTTATGTAGACAACTGTCAAAAACATGTAATTGCAAAATTTCCAATATCCTATTTTATAACTGTTTTGTCTGGGCAACCAAAAAAAGTTTGAAGTCATTTTTCTTAATTCATCACTCTAGCGAGTTATGCCGAGTTCAGACTGCATGATTTTTACAGATGTTTTCACACTGCATGACTATCTGGGCTAGCGATTTGTTGCTGATTTGTTTACACTGCAAGATGGATCGGCGACAGGGAGTTTTACACTGCATGATTTCAAAATAGGAAGAATCGCCGACAACTTTGTCCAAACTACGTCTCACACCCAAAAACACGTAGTATATGTTTTGTTATTAACTACATAATGAGAAAGAAGCCTTTAATGGGGTAGAAAATGCATATTTGCTCACTTGGCTTTGAAGGGAATTAGCAATTTCTCCTCAACTTTTTTATTTTTTGACCAGGTTTAGATTGTGATATTGCTCACATGACACATCAAACAGACACGGGAGCTCATGACAAAATTACACTAATTTTCCCCCTATTTCTTGTCTCCGTATAAACTGAAAATGAGTGCTTTTATCTTCTCCCCAATCTCCCGCTGGCCTGCAGGTACCTAAACTAGTGAATGCTGCTCTCTCATTGGCTGTAGGCGATCGCCGATGTTATTTTCAGTCAAAACTCATTTCACACGGCATGATTTGAATCGCCAACAACTCCAGATCAGCACGCCAAATATCTCCTGGGCATCGGCGACTCATCAGCGATTCTCTCAGATCGCGTCTTTGATAGTTCATATTGTGTGACTGTCACTCGCGAGAACGAGCACCGATTTGCCTGTGATTTCAGGCATTTGTCTGCGATTTCTCAAAACCTGTCGGCGAGTCAAAATTGGGGGTAAAATCATGCAGTCTGAACTCGGCATTAAGGTCTTTTGTCTTTGTAGGGCAGTGATATAGATACTCACTAAATTCACAAATGCTATCCAGAAATACTAGTGATGCAGGAATAGGGCTAAAGTACTTGGACCCCATTAAATGTCATTATGTAGACACACATCTTTGTGCAAAAAGAGAAAATCTTAGTAGCTTGGAGTGACATAAGAGCAAGTTAATCTTGACAAAGTGTTCATTTTCGGCAGATTTATCTCTTTTATATATCTGACGAACACAAATAAATATTTAAAAGCAGCAGTTCAGCCCGACCAATCAGAAAGCTCACGGTCAGTGCCGGCGCTTACACTTTTAAACAGGAAACTTGGTAAGCTTTGCATCATCTTTGTAAGTCCCGGCGTTGTTGTAAAGACCATCCGGGAGGGCAGAGGCACTGAAGCACTTGAGGTAAGAGGGCTCATTAACATTCATGACCGTGAACCCACCACAGTTTCCCTGATACAATCTCAGAGGTGTTAAGTAGTAAAGATTTGCTACATTCATTAACAAAGAAAGAGACGGGGCATTTTAAAACCCTCAGCTCTCATCCAAATGATAAGAGATCACCGGAGCCATTAGGAAAATCAAGGAAGACAGCCCACTTGTTGTGTAGGAATCCTGACATAGCTGAGCACAGTGAGAGACGGACCGGGGAGAGAGTAGCTCCTTTGGCTGAAAGCCTCCCAGTGTATATGGCTTGTTTTTCATCGACTGTGTCAGGAATCAAGAGGGCTAATCCCTAGGAGACTTCAGATGAAAGTTTCAAAAGAAATAATGAAAGGCACATTGCCTCGGGGTGCATATCGGGGTGAACATATAGTGAGCTGGGGAGAGCTGGAGCACGACAAGCATGCAGTGGAAAAGAACGCAAGCGAATTTCTTGCCTGCCTCCACCCCCTCCAGTCCAGCTAAAAATACATAATAAAGACGAAATAAAAATATAAACTGGGGAAAAAAGACATAGCTATCAAAATGAAGAGTATAGCTGCATCGCATGCTTATAGTGTTTAAAATATCAAAGTAATTATTCTTAAATATTGCTACCAATTATACAGCCGCTCATAATTAAACTTTTAAAAAAGACTTTTGCTGCTTGTTCAAATGACTTATTTAAAATGAGTTGAAATGACACAATTCTTAATTTATTTAGAAGGACTTAATTGTTTTATGTTTGATCCACTTAAATTTGTGAATATATATATATATATGAAGAGTTTTGTTGCAAAACGAGATACATCCATTTTCAGAAATGTTGGTAATTTGACATTTTTATTTAAGACATCAACAGTCAAGTTTCTTCACAATTTTTGTACATTAAACTATTACTTGAGCTCAGTGAAGGCCAGGGTCACATATTCTTCAAATCCAGGATATTTTATTATTTAATTTTATGTCCATAAATAGTTCATAAATAAGTCAAAAAGCATGCCAAAATGCAACATATTTAACGTAACACTGTCAAACATCAAACTGGTTTAAAAAAAAAACAATACATCATAAATATATGGAACAGTACATACAAAGATTGATTATTAATAATAAGATTCTGAGTTGGTTTTGGCCAGAACGTACACAATATAACATAATTATTTATTTATTTATTTTGGCTGGGGCACCAATGGCTTTAAGCAGGCTTCACTGTGGCATTTGAAGAAATATTTTGTATCATAAGTGGGAAAATTAACAATAATTTATCAATAGGTCGTAAATATTCACAATACTCAAAAACATAATGCCATAATAAACATAATGTGCCTATGGCATGTGCCAGTAATCTAGGCCAGTCCCATAATGAAAAGGTCGAATAACAACGTACCGGCTGAGATGTCAGAGCAAACAAACTGCAGGATGTTTATTGTTTCAACCATTCTTAAACAGCTTCGGACTAATTGTGATTAGTTATAATTTAGATAAGTAAGATTAAGTTAGTTAAATAAACGACTTGTAGCTTGTTACAGAAAGAGTGGAGGCTCCTTTCACACCGCTGCTGAAAACCTGTATTATTATTATTATTATTAGTGGGGTTTGCCAATGGCAAAGTCCACTATTGTTATTCTCATTACTTATTATTTATAATTCTTTATAATTATTATTCTTACTTCCGGACAAAACTTCGGCGCGTAACTAGTCCCGCAGTTCTTGTCCCAGCCCCTTGAAAGTGGTGTCAAATCGTCCGGTCTTATCGGGAATGGTGTGCTATGACTTTTATAAGGGGTCGGGGGTTATTTGGCCCCGCAGGGGCCAAAAAACCCCTCCAAAAATCCCATTGACTTAACATGGGGACAAACTTTGGCACATCATAGCGCCAAGAGTGAATTTCGTACAAATATGGGAATCACAACATCTGTAGGGGGTTGCAGCCTAAGTGAGAACATACCCCGCAAGGGGGTCTAAGTTGTACCCCTGGGGTGCTAGGACGTCCTAAAGTGGCCCCATTGACTTACATTGCCCCATTGACTCCCATTCATTTTTCTAGTACTATACCTACTATTCCAGAAAATCCTCATAGCGCCCACAGTGAATTTCGTAGAAATATGGGATTCGCGGCATCTCGAGAGGGTTCCAGCCCGGGTAAAACCATACCCCGAAAGGGGGTAAATGTTGTACCCCTGGGGAGCTAGGACGTCCCAAATCTGCCATTGACATAACATGGGGAAAATTTTTGACACATCATAGCGCCAAGAGTGAACTTCGTGGAAATTTGAGATTCACTACATCTGAAAAGGGTTGCAGCCTGACTGAGAACATACCCCGCAAGGTGGTATAAGTTGTACCCCTGAGGTGCTGGGACGTCCCAAAGTGGTCCCCATTGACTTAACATGGCCCATTGAAATACATTGATCCCATTGACTGCCATTATAAATATCACACATCAATAACATTACATAGGAGTGTCCTATAGACATGGGGGTTGGCTTATTTGGCTCAGGCAACCAATCAGCATCTTAATTGGATAATAAAGCTCACAAGCCACATCCCCCCATCGATGGGACGTCCCATTGCTGATCCCATTGACTTCCATTATAAATGTCACACATCAATAACATTACATAGGAGTGTCCTATAGACATGGGGGTGGGCTCATTTGACTCAGACAACCAATCAGCATCTTGATATGATAATGAGGCTCACAAGCCACGCCCCCAAACTGATTCCATAGACTTCCTTAGACAGGCCTACAAGCATATATTTACATAGGAGTGTCATAGAGACATGGGGATTGGTTTATTTGACTTAGGCAACCAACCACTATTAAGTTCACTCTGTAACCACGCCCATAGCAACAAAACAGTGTACCCTAGCAACCATTTATCAACAGCTATATCTCAGCATCAGAACATCGTAGAGACATGGGGATTGGCTCGTTTGGCTCATGCTAGCAAACGGAACTTCCTATATGCTACACATGCTAGCAGTGACTAGCTACATGCTAATATTGACTAGCCAAGTGCTGTAACCTGCTAGAAATGATTACTAAGTATAAATATTTGATCAAGCATGTATGTGAGGCTTGGCTAGTAACAACCCAGGGTACCCTAGCAACCCCCTAGCAACCACCTAAATTACCCTAGCAACTGCCTAGCAACCACCTAGCAACCGCCTAGCAACGGCCTAGTAATGCCTTAGTAAGTGCCTAGCGACCACTCAGGACACCCTAGCAACCACCTAGCAACACCTAGCAACCACTCAAATGACCCTAGCAACCATGCTAGCAACTCGATTAGCATGTTATTAGCATTATGCTAACACGATAAGCATCACACTAGCTACATGCTAGTTATGCTAGCATCATGCTAACGACTCGATTAGCATGTTATTAGCATCATGCTACCTACATGCTAGTCATGCTAACAACTTGATTAGCATGTTGTTAACATTATGCTAACACGATAAGCATCACGCTAGCTACATGCTAGTCATGCTAGCATCATGCTAATGACTCGATTAGCATGTTATTAGCATTATGCTAACACGATAAACATCACGCTAGCTACATGCTAATGATGCTAGCATCATGCTAACGACTTGATTAGCATGGTATTAGCATTATGCTAACACAATTAGCATCATGGTAGCTACATGCTAGTCATGGTAGCATCATGCTAATGACTCGATTAGCATGTTATTAGCATCATGCTAACACGATTAGCATCATGTTAACTACATGCTAATCATGCTAGCATCATGCTAACGACTTGATTAGCATGTTATTAGCATTATGCTAACATGATTAGCATCATGATAGCTAAATGCTAGTCATGCTACCATCATGCTAACGACTTGATTAGCATGTTATTAGCATTATGCTAATACGATTAGTATCATGTTAGCTAAATGCTAATCATGCTAACATCATGTTAGCAGCTCGATTAACATGTTATTACTATTATGTTAACATGATTAGCATTATTTTACCCCATGGATTTGCCACGCAAACCCCACTCACATTTTCTTTAGGAAATGTACAATTCTAGTTATTGTTGTTGTTGTTGTTATTATTGTTATCATGCAGCTGCAATGACTGGCTCCGTCTGGAATGACCGTCATCGAAATCCATGAGGTTAGCTTGACTCTAAAGCTTTGACTCTCTGTTTGACAGACAGCTGTTGATCAGTAACTTAGAGTACGTGACTGACAGCTCGTCTACAGTATAAACAATGAAATGGCAAACATTTTTAGTTAGCCTAGTGAATCCTCTTTTTAAAAACATATGTTTTTTGTTTTGATATTATCGTTAAATCAATGAGCAAACTCGGAGCACTTCGCCAGCGGTGACTCTCCTCCCAGGGGATGCTGAGCTCGCGCATATACTGTTCTATATATAACAGTTCTATAACTGTTATATCGCATTTTGTAAAGAAACTGGTCTGGTGGATATCGCGTTTTGTGAAAAAAGACATTTTGTAGTAGGCCTAATAATAATGTTCATTCTTAAATTGTATTAATGGCAGCAATTCACACATAAATTAAGGAACATCTGAACAGTGATTTCCAATCATGAAATCCAAATGTCAAAAAATGGCGTTATCGCATTTTGCAACCAAACTCTTCATATAGCCTAGATATCAAATCAAATCACTTTTATTGTCACATCATCAGCAGCGCGTGTACTATGATGAGTGAAAAGCTTAGGTGCTGGCTCCAGACAGTGCAAATACAACATGCTCCCAAAAAGAAACAAAACAATGTACAATTGGCAATGTTGACAGCAGTACGTAGGAGACAATGAGTAGGTGTACACGTGGTTATAGACAGTATTGTTTTAAGTATGGATTGGTTAATGTGCTGTGCATTCTACATCTTGATAGTGTGCAGTGAGTGGTATGAAACGAATTATTATAAAGAGTTATAAATATATGAGGTTAACTTAATCAATTTGTGTTAGGACAACATGAAGGAAATGTGTGGAACCCAGATAATAATGCAACGATAATCATGATCTAATGTATGACATATTAAAAACTACGCCATTTCGTCACCTTTGAATTATAAGGTTCTATCTGACATTTTTGTTAAAACTTAGTTATTGACATATTCTTATTATTTGACAACTTATTTACATTATGGGATTTTTTTTTCTTTATAAAGTGTTTGCTTGTTAAGACTTTTCATAAAAAATAATAATAATAATAATACACATGTACTGTTTGGGCGCCACGGTGGCCTAGTGGATAGCATGTTCGCCTCACAGCAAGAAGGTCACTGGTTCGATCCCCGGCTGGGCCAGTTGGCATTTCTGTGTGGAGTTTGCATGTTCTCCCCGTGGTTGCGTGAGTTTCCTCCGGGTGCTCCGGTTTCCCCCACAGTCCAAAGACATGCGGTACAGGTGAATTGGGTAAGCTAAATTGTCCGTAGTGTATGTTTGTGAATGAGAATGTATGGATGTGTTTCCCAGAGATGGGTTGTGGCTGGAAGGGCATCCGCTGCGTAAAACAAAATGCTGGATAAGTTGGCGGTTCATTCCGCTGTGGCGACCCCGGATTAATAAAGGGACTAAGCCGAAAAGAAAATGAATGAATGAATGAATGTACTGTTTGCTATGGAATGCAAAAACTTTGAAGCTCAATAGTTCAAAATCTTTCAGAACGCAGATAGGAACTTAAAATTCCAAGGTGAGGATTTGTTAATGATTACAACATCAGCAGTTAGTGACTCTTTCAAATCACTTTTAATTATGTGCCATCATTTATTGATTCCTCAACAACATATTAACGCATAGTAGAAATTAATAAGTTAATTACCAAACTGAATCAGGATAAGCATTTCAAATATTAGACTTCTTTAAATATCAAATCATTATTTCATTTTTTTAATCATTATTTTTCACTTGTTCTGACACATGACTATTAATCATTGAAATGTGTATTCACGTGAAACGTGTTTCAGGAAAATTTACATAAACTATTCATAAGTGTTATTAAAAATTCAGAGTTTGGCGTTAGAATGTAATCATGTGTATTCACAGTCAGTTTTGGGAGGCTTGTTTTGTTTTATATTTGTGAAATGAAGACATACATTGTACTTATTTGCAAAGACAATATTATGACCTTCAGCAATCACATACCTTCACAACTGAATCACATAGCTTCAAAGTTTAGACATATTTCTGCCCAAAGGACCAGTTTTTTTTCTTTTCTTTTTTTCTGCCAGAGGACTGGACATCTGTGTGTCCACTGACAACACAAAGGGGGCAGATAAGGGTCTTTTTCCAGTCTGAGAGAAACCGGACTGATATGCCATAGCAGTCTTTTCCTGATGAAGTGTGGGAACTTCAAAGAAGATAAAAGTCAGAAAGGCTGAGGACCACTGGTAGATTCTGAAATGCTTTCATGAAATGCTACTGAGGGACTTATGGGTAATGCCTATGGAAAAGTCTCAATACAAAGCCAGAGTCCATAATGTAGGTTGCTGAATATATACAAGGTCTATGTTAGAGGTCTACTAAATAATACACTGTTTGCATTATTAAGATGCAGCCATCCTGCTGGCTGCGAATTCATTTTTTGCCCATTGGCGGTAATGTCAGCATTACAAAGAATATTGATTTTTAACCAAACATGGATCCTTCTCCCTGCGGTCAGTGTCATCACAGTAAGGTCACTTTCAAAATCCTTCACACACACTGTCTGGAACAAATTACCAACCTTCACCTGGAAATCCATTGATCCACCTTCAAAAAAGCGTCTGCTCTTTCAGAAGCACTTTACTAACTAGCAGGTGTTTTGTTTTTTTTGCACTTTTTGGATTTCAAATCAAACTAAAAACTGCACATCTGCTGTAACAATCACCTCAGATTTACAAAATTCAGAGTTTGACGTTAGAATGTAATGATTTTCATGACAGCTTAAAGATGACTCTCAAATGCAGAATGAAGTCAAATACATTGCTCAGGTGAGTTTTTTTTTCACAGACTACAAAAGAATGTGAAAATCTTGATGGTTGTGTGGGTTTTGTCTATTCAAATTGATTTTTATTTTGTAATCTCTATTGGATTCGACTCCAATTGGCTGGGCCATTCTGTAGCTTGATTTTCTTTATCTGAAAGCATTTGAGTTTTGGATAATTGTCTTGCTGAAATGTCCACCCTGGTTTAATCTTCATCATCCTGCTAAGTGTAAATGTTGGACTGAGGAAGCTAATATTAATTAACATTGACGAAGGCCAAAGGCTTGCTGAATAACCACTGAGAGATTTTAGCT
>CAIGQQ010034267.1:700252-710288 GCA_903798035.1 Danio albolineatus
AAAAATAAAAATAAAAATAAAAATAAAAATAAAAATAAAAATAAAAAAATAAATAAATAAGTATAATGTATGTAATGTAATTGTATTTAGTTTAAAACAAACAAACAACAGTCAATCAAACAAACAAACAAACAAATAAATAAATAAATAAATAAATAAGATTAATGTATGTCATGTAATTGTATTTAGTTTAAAACAAGCAAACATACAAACAACAATAAAACAAGCAAACAAACAAACAAACAAACAAACTAGGAAATAAATAAATTCAAGGGCGTCACGGTGATGCAGTGAGTAACATGATCACCTCACAGCAAGAAGGTCACTGGTTTGAGCCTCTGCTGGGTGAGTTGGCATTTCTGTTTGGAGTTTACATGTTCTCTGAGTTGTCCATAGTGTATTTGTGTGAATGGGAGTGTGTGAATGTTTCCCAGTGATGGGCATCTGCTGCGTAAAAAATATATGAATAAGTTGGTGGTTCATTCCGTTGTGGCAACCCCGGATTAATAAAGGGACTAAGCCGAAAAGAAAGTGAATGAATGAATGAAGGAATAAATAAAAATCAAGTGCTAATAATAATAATAATAATAATAAGAAGAAGAAGAAGAAGAAGAAGAAGAAGAAGAAGAAGAAGAATCATCATCATCATCATCATATACACTTTAAGTGGAACACTCCAAGGGAAAAGCAGAATAGTAAAATGCATCAGATTGTATCCCATCTGGTCAAAGCTTCAGCAAAGTGATGCTATACAGTGGCTACAAAAAGAAAACATAAATAAATAAATAGTTTGTGATTAATTGTGGTCTACTCTTTAAAATTGCTTTTTGATGACTGTATCTGGTCCTTAAAAGTTTCCTTAGTAAATGCTGAAGGTGACAGGAGGGATTAGCGTTATTCCCTGGTGCTCCCATGAGCTCTTTAACTCTGTCTGTGGTCTGACTGACAAATGGTGAATGTCCACACTGTCAGGAGAAACAGATGTACTGGCCACAGAGGGAAATTCATCAGAACAACTTGAGCCCGTTTTCCTTATTACTAGTTTAAATGGAGTCTTTAGCCTCAGTAGACATGTACATATCTGTGAGATGTCATCAATTGAGCTTCTGGCTCTCTCTGTTCATCCAGCAGGACGGATGCTAATGTTAGCAGCACAAGCTTTGGCCCAACATCCAACCTTACCAGTGTGTACTGCCAGACTCCCTTTACTAATCTACTGTACACTGCTGGTGGAAATCACTCTCTAAATGAATAGTTGTGCTGGTAGCAAAAGCATTTTCTCTAATAAATGTAACATGATTAAAGTCATGATTAAAGTCTGGTGCACAAAACAGGGCGTTAAGGGTGTTTATATTAAGAATGATCATTTTAATGTCATTACCATGTGATAGCACTGTTTGTAAGCATAACAGCTCACTTTAAAAGCATTGGTTCTTTAAAACAAGATGGATTCTGAGTAGTTTGAAACAATATATTGTCTCGGCAACTCTCACATGATTGCCCACTGAAGCTACTGACCTGGTCAGTACCTGGATGGGAGACCACATGGGAAACTAGGTTGCTGCCGAAAGTGGTGTAAGTGAGACCAGCAGGGGGAACTCAACCTGCGGTCTGTGTGGGTCCTAATGCCCCAGTATATTTAAGGGGACTCTATACTGCTCAGTGAGCATCGTCTTCCTCACTGTAAAAAATAAAAAGTTGAGTTAACTTAAAATTTTAAAGCAACCGGCTGCAAAGAAATTTTGAGTTTATTGAGCTTCAGTGGTTGAAGTTGAGCCAAATTATTTTTTTAAGTTGATCAAAAAGGCTGGTTTAAGTCAATTATACTTTTTTTATAATTATTTTTTCGGGGTTTTCACCTTTAATGGACAGAACAGTATAGAGTATTGACAGGAAAGCAGAGAGAGGGGAAAGATCGGCATAGGACCACGAGGCGGGAATCAAACTCAGGTCGCTGTGAACACCAGAGTGCATGTGTCTACACCACTACACCACTGTCGCCGACAAGTCAATTATACTTTACGGAATAATTTGGCAACTCATTTAACTCAACTTTTTTTATTTTTTGAAGATATGGAGAAATCAAAATTTTATTTTTTGAAGATATGGAGAAATCAAAATTTAAAGTCTCCTCGACTTAATTTTTTACTTTCATTGAACAAACATGCAGTTGAATCATTTTTATGAGTAAATTCAACTCTGAGCTCAAAAATATGTCCGCCTAACTTACAATTTTAAACTGAGTTAACAATTTGTAAGTTGGATTTTTTACAGTGCTGGATGGGATGTTAAACAGAAGTCCTGACTCTCTGTGGCCATTAAAAATCCCAGGATGTTCTTCGAAAAAGAGTAGGGGTTTAACCCCGGCATCCTGGCCAAATTTGCCCACTGGTCTCTGTCTATCATGGCCTCCTAACGATCCCATATCATATTTGGCTTCATCACTCTAGCTGCGTCCCAAATCACATACTTATGCACTATTCTACACCAATTTGTAGTATAAATAGTGTCTGTAGTGCGTTCACACTGAAAACTCTAAAAATAATAAGTGCACTTTAATTACCCGGATGATGCACTCATTCCACCGATAAAATGAAGTGTGTAATGATGGACACTTTATGCACTTAACGACCGCAGCTTTGTGCATGTAACAGAAGGGGCGGAGCAATCGAGCTATCGATTGTGAAAGCAAAATTATCCTACGAGAGGGATTATAGCGCCTCCTGATGGTGAATGCGGTTATCGTCAGGTATTATTTGGTATTTATGTCATTTACTTCACTATTTTGGCAAACGTCATCTGGGAAAGATTTAAATTTCCGCTTAGTAAAAAAGCCATTAGTGTTCCATTTGGGACAACACTACACATGTATACTATGCTGTTGAGTGTGTAAGTATATAGTATAGTATAGTACATATATAGTACATATATATCGTATTTGCATAAGTATATAGTGCATAAGTGCATAGTGTATAGTGTGTCATTTGGGATGCAGCCTCTGTGTCCTCTCCACCAGTCAGCTAGTGTGGTTTGCAGTCTGGCGCAACATGGCTGCCGCCGTGTCATCCACTTGGATGCTGCACACTTTGGGCTCTATTTTAACGATCTAGGTGCAGAGTCAAAACTGCATGGCGTAAAAGCATTAAGGGCGTGTCCGAATCCACTTTTGCTATTTTAAGGACAGAAAAATATGGTTTGCATATTTGCAAGTCTAACTGGGTTGTGCTTATTCTCTTAAATGAGTTATGGGTGTGTTTTAAGAAAAACATCTCAGAAGTCTCATCTCCCATTCTCTTTAAGAGTCACTTGAGTTGCGCCGTGGTACATTTGCTGTTGACATGGCGACTTTTTAAGTTGAAAAACTGAATGGAAAAACTGCACTATGGAAAACAATGGAACTCGCTTCACTAGCGGGAAAACAGTTAAACAGACCATCTGCAGCATGAAGATAAAGAACATGCCTCCTCTATTCCACCTCTTTACTTTCTCTATACTTTACTTTTACTCTTTGCTTCTTTACATTCGCGGATAAGGAAATGGTACTGTACGCCCTCCACTGAAGACATGCCTACATATTTGATTGTTATGCACAAAGATTTGTTTCAAAACTATTTCTAAATTCAGCTCTAATTTCCAGCAAACAAATAAATTAACAATGATAATGAAGTGTGATGAAAGATCAGTTATATCCAAACACACATCCTACTCTTATGCCCATATGGTGGTGCATACTGTACATGTCCAAAACCCAACAGGTGGGCAATTTTCAACTCGTTTTTATTAAATCAGATATAAATATGCTTATAATAAATGCTACTACTACTACTACTAATAATAATAATAATAACAACATTATACAAAATCAAATTGTCATGAATATACTGAAAAATCCCCCCGAAAAGGCATGCAGGCAGTGTTTTTTATATCTATGCAGAAAATATTTTTTGTAATGTTTTAATCCTTTAATTATTTTTCCTCTGTAAAGATATTTGTGTATTGCTGTACATCCTGTGTGTATTAAGCAATGTGTATGCGTTTAAGGCACACAACTTACGCGCTCTGTGCTGGACTTTAGACCTGCTTTCAGCTGGTCAATTGCGCAGTCTGTTTTAATTCCTCAAAATAGCAACGTGCCAACAATGTGCCTTAACACACCTCCTTTCTAGACCATAACACCCATGAGTCTACAAAGCGGCACAAATGGATTTACTATTTAAACAACGTGGCGCAAAATGGGAAAATTAGGGTTGCGTTGGTCTGAAAATAGCAACAAATCGCACCACATTTTGCGCCTTATTGCACTGGGTGTATAATAGGGTCCTTTGGCAGATATATGGTAAATTATACACATTGGTGGTAAATTCATATAAGGGTAGGTGTAATGGTGTTAAACTATGTAAATAATATATATGTAAACTTTGTCAATAATATACAGTATACATATATGAGTGGTATACTACAGTATGTCAGTAATATAATCATATATGAGTTGTAAATTCAATCATTTATGTCAATATTTTATATGGGCAGTAAATTTATGTCAAATCACATCCCATTGGCAGGTGTGACAAAGTGTATGCCCCTGAATGTAAACAAAGGTTTAAATCCAGTTGAAATAAGGACAGTACATGTTCATTCTGCTTATCCTGGCAAAAATCCTGCAGGTTGTGACAGTTGTGCCCATTTAGATTCATTCAATTAGTAGAGCTGTCAAAGGTGTCACTGCAGAGCTCACCTCATTTGCACAAGGGGCACAACACAAAGCCCATTCAACAATCTGAACACTCCCTTCATTTTCTACACTCAAGAATGATGCATCAACTGCAAGATGCTCTAACATCAGTTCATTTAAATAAGGCAGTTTCAGACAGACACTAAACGAGTAAGCAGCCGCTAGACCAAGTGTTTGTTTCCAGCATGTTAATGCATTTATTTATTTATTGGACAGTGCGGAATGTCTACCATCATAACCGAACGTTACAGCTGACCTTTCAAGCTGCCAACACATACATGAGTTCATACAGTGAAATCTCAGGCTGTGATAACCGTAAGGAGATAAATTAAATGTGCTGTATGCAGTTTTATAATGCCAGGCAAAAAAAAAAAAAGAAGAAGAAGAAAATGTTCATACTGCATGATATCACTGAAATAGATTTTCAAAAGGAAATCAACCACACATGTCTCTGAAACAGCTTTCACCTCTGTAAGCAAATATTAAGAGAAGTGGATGTTGCTTTTTTAACTAAGTCAGAGGCACAACCAATAAAAGAAACACTTCCAGCTTGCTGATCTGTAAACCTGCTCTTATTTTGACTCCAGGAGTATTTTTTTTAATAAATTAAAAATAAAATTAAATTAAAAAAAAACTTAAACGGAAACGGAAACCTTTTCAATTACATAAATGAAAACAACCGTGAGTCTTGATTAATTTTGATTTGTGACTTGAATGGGGGAAAGAACTATACAATCCCATAGTTACGTGAATGACAAAAGAGAATTAAAACATATAGCTAGATCAATAGATATATTGTCACGATCACCAGCGATCTAACATCCAGAGATCGCTGGTAGACACACATTCACACAAGAACTACAAATCCACCATGTTTATGAACTACATCCCCAGTCATGCAACACACACACTCACCTGCTCCAAGTCGCCACTGATTAGAGCATCACAGCTATTTAAACTATTTAAACTGCAAAGAAACACTCACTGTTGCTGAGTCTTGTTTACCTCATGTTACATTACGATGCGGTTTCTTGGTCTTGTTTTTCTGTGTTTGTACCATTGCCTTGCTATCTGTTCATCCCTGCTTGCCGCCAGCCTTCTGACTTCACGCCTGTTTTTAACTATAATTCTGGACTGTCTCTGTACATCTGTTTGCACCTGTTGACCTTTGTTTTCCAGAAATCTCCATTAAACCTACATTTGGAACCGCACCTCTGTTGTCAGTGTGACTCCCTCCGTAACATATAAACTATAGACAGATAGATAGATGGATAAATAGATTGATAGGTAGACAGATAGTGTTTTTTATAGCAAGGTATATACATACAGTTGGAGTCAGAATTATTAGCCCCCTTTTCTTTTCTATTTTTTTGTCTTAAATATTTCCCAGATTATACTTAAAGCAAGGAAATTTTCACAGTATGTCTGATAATATTTTTTTCTTCTGGAGAAAGTCTTATTTGTTTTATTATTTTATATTATTATTTTATTTTATTAGCCCCTTTAAACAATTTTTTTTCCAATAGTCTACAGAACAAACCATTGTTATACAATAACTTGCCTAATTACCCTAACCTGCCTAGTTAACCTAATTAACCTACAGTAGTTAAGTCTTTAAATGTCACTCTGAGCTGTGTAGAAGTATCTTGAAAAATATCTAATAAAATATTAAAATATTACTGTCATCATGGCAAAGATAAAATAAGTCAATTATTAGAAATGAGTTATTAAAACTATTATGTTTAGAAATGTGTTGGAAAAAAATCTTCTCTCCATTAAACAGAAATTGAGGAAAAAAATTAACAGATGGGCTAATAATTCAGGGGGGCTAATAACTCTGACTGCAACTGTATGTTGATATATGGTTCAATTGTTCAGTACAGATGAGTTCAGTTCAGTGATTCGAAATGATATACTGTACTTGTAGAACCAAAATAGCAATATGGCTGTATTTCATCAGATACTGTACACTAATTAAAAACATAAATAAAAATGATTGACACTGTGCATACTGTAAATGCAGGGTGGCACGGTGGCTCAATGATTAGCACTGTCACCTCATAGCAAAAAAATTGTCGGTTCAAGTCCTGGCCAAGCCAGTTGGCATTTCTATGTGGAGTTTGAGTGTTCTCCCTGTGTTTATGTGAATTTTTGAATTGGATAAACTAAATTGGTTGTAGTGTTTGAGAGTGTGTCTGTGTGTGTGTGAATACGAGAGTGTATGGCTGGTTTGCAGCTGGAAGGGCATTCGCTGCATAAAAACATATGCTGGAATGGTTGGCAGTTTATTCCCCTGATAAATAAGGGACTAAGGGTGTACTCACACTATGTACAGTTCCCTTTAACCGGGCCAAAGCATGCTTGTCCCCCCTTCCGTCTCCCCTGACGGCCCACAATCACATTACATTCGGGCCTGAGCAAGCTTACGTCATCGATGATGCGCTGTTCAGTGTAAGAGAAGCGCTCTCAGAGATTTCAGTGGAGATTTCTTTATATCATTATATTGTTTTAGTCGTTTGATATGCAGCGACACACAGTCAAATATTCCGCTGAACAGATCAGCCACTGCTGACGCTCATAAACAATCATAAAGTCCTCGTGCTGCAGGAATTAGAAGGTTTACTAAAGGCGCGGCTGTCGTGCAGAGAGGGGTTTGCGTCTTTAATAATCTACGACAGTTTGCGTTCATTAAACAGTAAGAATGATTAATAAATTCATATGAAACAGTCCCCAAAAGTCACGTTTCCTCTTCCGTTTCGGGCTCAGGCGCGCTTTGCACTCACACTAAAAGCGTAACGCGCCAAAGCCCAAGTGAACTCGGTTCAGCACACTCACACTTCTAAAATTATCCGGGAAACGGGCCTGAGCACAGTTCGGATAGCATAGTGTGAGTACGCCCTAAGTAGAAAGGAAAATGAATGAATGAATGAGTTAATGTGTGTTGTTTTACACACAGATCAACATTCAAAAATTGATAACAGCAAACATTTATACAAGTTTTCTCCATCGATTGATCGGTCAATGACATTAATGAAAATAATTTTATTCCATTTTTTTTATCTCACAATTTTGACTTTAAGACAAAAAGTTGGTGTATGAATTAACTGGTTTTATTGAATTATTTTATATAGCTTATATATTGCAATTTCTACCTTAAAAATAATAATTATGAGTTTGTTTCTTGAAAAAGTCATGATGATCATTCATTCATTCATTCATTTTCTTTTTGGCTTAAGTCCCTTTATTAATCCGGGGTCGCCACCGCGGAATGAACCGCCAACTTATCCAGCTTTTGTTTTTACGCAGCGGATGCCCTTCCAGCCACAACCCATCTCTGGGAAACACATCCATACATCTTCATTCACACACATACACTACGGACAATTTAGCTTACCCAATTCACCTGTACCGCATGTCTTTGGACTGTGGGGGAAACCGGAGCACCCGGAGGAAAACCACGCAACAATGTTGAGAACATGCAAACTCCACACAGAAATGCCAACTGACCCAGCCAGGGATCGAACCAGCGACCTTCTTGCTGTGAGGCGAACGTGCTACCCACTAGACCACTGTGGCACCCATGATGATCATATATATAGTAAACTACTGTACTACTCACATTTGACAAGACTGACTTCTTTCTATTTTGCAATTCCGAGCTAATGTCACACAGCTGTGACATTTCATCATAGCATTGTGCTCTCATTTCCAAATGTACATTTACGCACATTTAACATTGACTGGGGTGATGGATTTAAATTTCAGTTCAGTGTTTTGATTCCGATAACAGCAGGATTTTGGTGGATTCAATCAGTTGTAGCGATTTTTAAAACAGAAGCTGGAAAACAGAGAGTTTTTGGCAGGTCTGTGTTGAGTTTGCATGTTCTTCCTGTGCTTGCCTGGGTTTCCTTCCGATGTCCAGGTTTCCCCCACAGTCCAAAGACATGTGCTAAAGGTGAATTTGATTATCTAAATTAACTTTAGTGCATGTGTGAATGAGAGTGTATGGGTGTTTCCCAGTACTGGATTGCAGCTGGAAGGCCATCCGCTGTGTAAAAAATATGTTGGAATAGTTGGCATTCATTCCGCTGTGGCGAGCCCTGATAAAATAAGGGACTAAGCTGAAGAAAAAATGAATGAATAAATGAAAGGATGAATATTAATTGTGTGACTGCTGCTTCAAAGTTCTGCTTTTATTCTTATTTGTGCAATCTACAGCCCTTCAATTTTTATTTTTACTAGTTTCTCAATGCACAAATTTCATTTCATTTAATTTCATTTTCTTGTCGGCTTAGTCTCTTTATCAATCCGGGGTCGCCACAGCGGAACGAACCGCCAACTTATCCAGCATTTGTTTTATGCAGCGGATGCCCTTCCAGCTGCAACCCATCTCTGGGAAACATCCATACACAGTCATTCACACTCATACACTACGGACAATTTAGCTTACCCAATTCACCTGTGCCGCATGTCTTTGGACTGTGGGGGAAACCGGAGCACCCGGAGGAAACCCACGCAACCACGAGGAGAACATGCAAACTCCACACAGAAATGCCAACTGACCCAGCCGGGGCTCGAACCAGCGACCTTCTTGCTGTGAGGCGAACGTGCTACTCACTACGCCACTGTGGCGCCCAATGCACAAATTATAAAAATAAAATCAAATGTTTGGACAAACAAGACATATGTTTGAGGTGACTGCTGCCCATGCCCATGGCTAGAGTCAGCTCTGATTGTGGGATATAAACTCTGAGTAAATCTGAGTTATAAATTCAGAATTGCAAGGAAGCCTATAAATATAATTTATAATGTCAGGATCTGTAGCCGCAACTCTTTGATACTCAGAAGTGTTAGAAATGAACTCATTATTGCAAGAAAGCTTAAAGTTATAATTCCATGAAATAAGCAGCATTTACTTGCATAAAAATATCAGTGAGACATAAAAGCAGAGATCTGAACCTGACAATCACAATCATGAGCTTTTATATTGCAACTCTACATGTAGAAATTTTTTCAGAAAGAAAGAAAGATGTTAGAACTAGTATAAAGAAAAAAGAAAGACACTTTTACTGTTTAATTTTACTGTTGAAATCAGGGCCATTTCTTACATTGTAAAAAGTCATAATTACAGGAAATAAGCTGCATGCCTCTGAGGAAAAAAACTAATCGTCATTAGTGTGAGATAAAGCAGAAATCAGCATTTAACAACCTTTTTATTTTATTTTTTTCAATCCCAATCTTGCAATTCTAAAATTATGAAAGAAAGAAAGAAAGAAAGAAAGAAAGAAAGAAAGAAAGAAAGAA
>CAIGQQ010034267.1:710298-731712 GCA_903798035.1 Danio albolineatus
AAAGAAAGAAAGAAAGAAAGAAAGAAAGAAAGAAAGAAAGAAAGAAATTTTGATTTTCACACAATATTACAAAAATATTAATACATTATTTAAACAAATCAACTCCCAAAAAAAGAAAAAAAAGATCAAATTTAAAGTGTAAACATAATGGGAGCATTTTGATATTTTCAACCTCACACAGAGCACCACCGTAACATCATATCAAGTCAAAAAAGCAAGATCATCCATAGCTTTAAAAAAAAAAAAAATCAACAAGAATTCTTGATTTGACAGAATTAACAAAAAGTTGGAACTCACATTGTCTTATTATTATTATTATTTGTTTTGCTTTCTAGTACTGTGTGCTACTGTTTTAGCTTGCCCTAACAAAAAGTTAAGAAGCTGACATTTTAAATGTTTCTACTGAACATATTTAAACACAAGAATCGTCAGCTGAGGAAGTTCAACCTGCCACAGGAGCTGCTCGAACAGTTCTACTCAGCTGTCATCCAGTCCATCCTCTGCACTTCAATCACCGTCTGGTTCAGCTCAGCAGCCAAATCCGACCTCCGTAGACTACAGCGAATAGTCCGGACTGCTGAACGAATAACTGGCACTACCCTTCCTACACTTGAAGAACTGTACTCTTCCAGAGTGAGTAAAAGGGCTCGCAAAATCCCCCTGAAGAACACTTCCTGTTCGAACTGCTACCATCTGGCCGGCGCTACAAAGCACCGAGCACGAAAACAGCCAGACACAGGAAAAGTTTCTTTCCTCAGGCCATCTACCTCATGAACAGTTAATATTTTTCCTATTGTGAAATAAACGTGCAATACCTTCTCATACGCACTTGTACACAGCACCTTATAACAATATACAATGCAATACTTACGCATTTGTACACAGCACCTTATAACAATATACAATTCAATACTTCTTACGCATCTGTACACAGCATCTTATAACCTGTATATTTATAACAAATCTGTACATACATTTCAACATTCAGATCGTTGGGCTGACTGCATCTCTGTTTAATGTCTATCGTCTTCTTTTTTTTATATTTATTCTGTGTTGTCACTTGTCACTTTATGTACACTGGAAGCTTCTGTAGCCAAAGCAAATTCCTTGTGTGTGTGAAGCACACTTGGCAATAAAACTGATTCTGATTCTGAATACAAATTTCAGTGAAGAAAAAAAGGTTTCTCCAAAAGACATTAATTTTTTTTTTTTAAATATGTAAAACTGTAAACAAAAGGCTCAAGTCTAGAACATTGCATAAATGCATAAAATACAGTCTCTCTCTGCTAGCAGAAAGGGCAATCAAGATCAACGTCAGGATTTAAAATTGAAATAAAAGCAAAAACGGCAACAGCACCATGCAAAATTCTCCATCGCAGATCCCCAAGTCTTTTAGTTAATGGTGACTTGTACAATGCTCACCATTGAGGGTTCTCATCCTCATTCAACTGTAAAACATCACACCATCGAGTGTCCGCTCTATTATTTAAACTCATTTTGTTAAAGACTTTAACACAAGTTTTATATTAATCCTTCCCAGAAGCTGACACTGGGCCTGTTGTTCTCACATTTTTACAATGTGAAAACACCCCTTCACAGTCTTCTGAATTCGGAGATAATGAAATGGGAAAACATCATTACAGTTTGGAACAGTTAGGCCTTCATAATAGTCCTCCAACAACTTGATCTCTTCTGTTTAGAGTGAAGGAGAAAGAAAGAAAGAAAGAAAGAAAGAAAGAAAGAAAGAAAGAAAGACAAAACTGTGATTCTAAAATTCATAAAACAACCTTTAAATATTATTATTATTTGTAGGAAACATGATTCTACAAGTACACCAGTATTTGGTTATCAGACCTTACTGAATCTACCGAATGAATGACCGATCGCTATCTAGTCCCTAACAATAAAATTGAACAACCCCCTTGACTAAACCTAAACCAGATTCATGCAACCAATAAAATCAACTCTCTGTGACTTCGTCATCCACACTATATGTACAGCATTTGTTTGCCTCACTGTCATGATCCTCCAGTGGTAAAACGGCGGCAGTGAACTGTCCTCCAGTCTGAACACTGGTGTGCATTGTTTGCTCTCTATCAGCCATTAGAACAGAAGATGACTCACTGCTCATCCACGGAGGAAATGATGTTATGATTAGTATGTGATCCTACAGTACAGCGAAGCCCAGAGGGGCATTACGTCCTTCACAGGAGGCGTCAGGAGAGCCCTTAAGGTCTTATTAGATGCTTCTGAAGAGCTTTCGCCGCCTCGTGATCAGCCAGAGCACATGCTGAGAGACACGCGAGGTGAGCTTGCTGTAAGGCACCTGAGCTTTTCTCGATCGGAGGCATGTCTGGCGATTTCATTTAAATTGGATATTTTAGGACCAAGGGATTGAGAGATTATTACGATGCAGACGGTGATGTCTGTCTGTGACAAATTACCTGTATCTGTATGCTGCAAGTGGCATAATTATAAAGGATCATATATACTGGCTGAGCTTTTGTTATTTGGTATAGATTAGAAATGTCAAAATAGTAATAATGATACTGAAAATACTTGAAATATTACTACAGCTTTCTTATCCTAAATACATTTCTTTTAAGGACAAGACATACCTTAGCCTGAGTTTCTCTGAATTTATAATATAGCTGTGTGTTTCAGTAAAAGAGTTAGTTTGTTTTCTTGTGTAAATAAATGATGTCTTCCAAAATCGAAAAATAACCAAAAATTAAATTACAAAATGTTCACATTAAGAGGTTTTTTTTAATAACATATGAAAATACAACGCTACCTCACGGCAATTCATAACTTTTGATTTAGTGGCTAATTTGTATACATTCGTATGATCTAATTCGTACAATTTAGTACGATTTGCTCATCACCCAATGACGGTTGTGTTTAGGGGTGGGTTTAGGTGCCACGTCTCCTTTTTTAAATCGTACATTTTCGTACGACTGAACTCATACGAATTTGTACGAATTAGCCACTAAACTGGCAAAATGTAAAATACTTACGTTTTTTCGTAAGATCAGGCTGGAAAGCATGTGCTTTATTTTTAGACATTTTTAAATTATTTTTTAGACAAGACAATAACAACTTTTAAACTTACATTTATTAATTCAGCAGCACAGAGATATGGACACACTCCTGTCTTAATGCTGCAACAATTAAATGTCACGTGACAATGCTGCACAATGTCAAAATAGTAATAATGGTACTGAAAATACTTAAAATATTACTCCAGCTTTCTTATTCAAAATACATTTCTTATAGGGACAATACATACCTTAGACTGAGTTTCTCTGAATTTATAATATAGTTGTGTGTTTCAGTAAAAGAGTTAGTTTGTTTTCTTGTGTAAATTAATGATGTCTTCCAAAATCGAAAATAACCAAAAATTAAATTACAAAATGTTCACATTAAGAGTTTTTTTTTTATTATAATTTTTTATAACATATGAAAACACAACACCATCTCACTGTAATTCATAACTTTTGATTTAGTGGCTAATTTGTATGAATTCATACGATCTAATTCGTGCAATTTACTGTAGTATGATTTGCTCATCACCCAATGATGGTTGGGTTTAGCGGTGGGGTTGGGTGCCACGCCTCCTTTTTTAAATCGTACATTTTCGTACGACTGAACTCGTACGAAATAGCCACTAAACTGGCAAAACGTAAAATACTTACATTTTCTCGTAAGATCAGGCTGGAAAGCATGTGCTTTATTTTTAGACATTTTTAAATTATTTTTTAGACAAGACAATAACAACTTTTAAACTTACATTTATTAATTCAGCAGCACAGACATATGGACACACTCCTGTCTTAATGCTGCAACAATTAAATGTCACGTGACAATGCTGCACAATGTCAAAATAGTAATAATGATACTGAAAATACTTGAAATATTACTACAGCTTTCTTATCCAAAATACATTTCTTTTAAGGACAATACATACCTCAGCCTGAGTTTCTCTGAATTTATAATATAGTTGTGTGTTTCAGTAAAAGAGTTAGTTTGTTTTTTTTGTGTAAATTAATGATGTCTTCCAAAATCGAAAATAATCTAAATTTAAATTACAAAATGTTCACATTAAGAGTTTTTTTAATAAATACATATGAAAACACAACGCTATCCCACGGCAATTTGAAACTTTTGATTTAGTGGCTAATTCATATGAATTCATATGATCTAATTCATACAATTTAGTACGTTTTGCTCATCACCCAATGACGGTTGGGTTTAGCGGTGGGTGCCACGCCTCCTTTTTAAAATCGTACATTTTCGTACCACTGAACACATACGAATTCGTACGAATTAGCCACTAAACTGGCAAAACATAAAATACTTATGTTTTCTCGTGGGATCAGGCTGGAAAACGTGCTATATTTTTAGACATTCATTCATTCATTTTCTTGTCGGCTTATTCCCTTTATTAATCCGGGGTGCCAACTTATCCAGCATATTTTTTACGCAGCGGATGCCCTTCCAGCCGCAACCCATCTCTGGGAAATATTTTTAGACATTTTTAAACTATTTTTTAGACAAGACAATAACAACTTTTCAACTTAAATTTATTAATTCAGCAGCACAGAGATATGGACACACTCCTGTCTTAATGCACCAGACATTTTGTAAAAACACTCCTATGCTTTACGTTTGTTTCTATGTTTCTTTATCTAACTGGTATTTTAATTCAAAGCACTTCATTTTTGCATTGATATTTAATATCTCTTGTTCAAATACACGGTAACACTTTATTTTGATGGTCCATTTGAGTATCAGTAGACTGTCTACTTAATATCTGATGATACTGACATTCAACAGACATTTAACTGACTATAAGAAACTTTGGAAGTACATATCAACTGACGCTAATCTTCCCTTAACCCCAACCTACCAGTCTACTTAATATCTAATGAGAATTAGTTGAGATGTAACTTATATTCAACAAACGAACCATCAAAATAAAGTGTGACCAAATACACAATGAACAGCAGCTTATTATTATTATTCTTTTATTATTGTCTATTTCCACCTGGGGATACTCATCCCAAGGCTTCTAGAGACTGTGCCGCACCATTGATGTGATCCAAGATCTGTGAAGAAATGATGCCAACCATAGGGGACTTCTAGAGTCCTCCATTTTAACCTATGCGAGTTGTAGTAGCAGTTACATGAGATGTTTACAACACAACGGAATCAGCACTTACTGTCACGTGTGATAAGGAAACAGAGATGGATCCAAAATGCAAGTAAAATGTATTTATTGACAAAGTCAAAAAACAACCACACAGGGTCTAGCAGAGACAGGGACGAGGAGGCAGGGCTGAGGAAGATCGGAACGGAAAACGGACGGGGTCCAGTGGTCACTCCTAGATGTCCTGAACACAAACAAAGGTAAGTGACTACACACAACGAACTGACACAGAAACATAGAAGCGGTGTCCATATATAGACATAATAATGACACTGTGTCCACGTCCATAATCACACGTGACCAGCCCAGAAGCACCAAAACAATAAACACGTGAACGATCAAAACAAGACAACCCCACGTGAAAACAGACAATCCGCGGAGAGCATAAAGCTGCAACCGTGACACCTACTCGTATTTTTGCTTCTATTAAAGATGATGCTATAGATTCAACTGTACTCGCAGATGAATAAAGATGTAGTTTCAGTGAGATGCTTTTATAAATAAGAGCTGATAAATAATGTAATAGGACTTCTAGACTTCTAGAGAACTTCTCGCCACTTTTACCACTGGCTTGCTTGTTTTGGGACTTGTGTAGCTGCACATCGATGGATCATCGATGGATCAGTGAAAGTTAAACCACACAGAATTAAACTAAAATGAGCTTCAGCTCTGAAAACTGGACTAACACAGTTTCAAATTACTAGAACTTATATGTTAAGCTGCTCTGACACAACATACCTTGTAAAAGCCCTATAGAAATAAAAATGACATTAAATTTTAGAGTAAAGAAATTAATATATGGGTCCCACAGTGGTGCAGTGGATAGCACGTTCACCACACAGCAAGAAGGTCACTGGTTCGAGCCTCGGCTGAATCAGTTGGCATTTCTGTGTGGAGTTTGCATGTTCTCCCTGTGGTTATGTGGGTCTCCTCCAGGTAGGCCTGTCACGATATCTGTATTTTGTTGTACAATATATTGCACCAAAATATATCGCGATTAACGATATTATTGTCATTTTAAGACCATTTTAGACCACTATCATTATATAACGCCAGAATGGCAATATAATAGCATAATAACACAAGTACACTCTTCAAAAGAACACATCATATTTTGTTCTTAAAAGTATTTAATTTAATTTAGTCATTTTAATAATTTAATGATGATGCAATGGAAGCAGAATGTGAAAACGCACATCCTAAACAAATAATAATAAATGTTAACAAAAAAGAATGCAAGGTAAAAAGCAACAGAGGCTGCGATATCTGCTGCCAGATCTATATTCAGTTGTCAGGCACCCACATCAAAATATACTTATGGTAAATACTATAGTGTTTTTTAACCATACTGACACTGACACCTAAAATAGAGATAGAGAGGTTGTGCAATGTGGTGGAAATTAATTTATCTACATTATTCCTCCCTGGATGTAGTTTACGTTAGACTAAACATGACCACTTTAATATCTGCTTATCACCAGACAAGATCTGGATACATACATGATGATTTAACAAGCTATATGTTCAGGCGGTAGTTAAGACTGAAATATAGACAGTCAAAGGTTAAATGTGTGCTGTATGACTGTCTGACCTTCTTTGCAAAGAATAAAACTTTAAAAGACACTTTGGGTAAGAATTTGTCTTCTTGACCACTGAGAGAGCCTCCTTAAAGAAAATAGTCACTACAACAATGTTGCAAGAATTGTTTTTTACGTATGGACGATATATATTGCATCACCAAAAATTATTGAGGTCATGTCCATGTATTGTGCGATAAGTCGATATATTGATTATTGTGACAGGCCTACAGTACCTCCAGTTGCTCTAGTTTTAGGTAAATTTGGAAGGCTAAATTGTCTGTAGTGTATGAAGGTGAGTGAGTGTGTATGGATGTTTCAAAGAGATGGGTTGCAGCTGGAAGGGCATCCGCTGCGTAAAAACATATGCTGGATAAATTGGTGGTTAATTCCGCTGTGTCGACCCCAGATTAATAAAGGGAGTAAGCCGACAAGAAAATGAATGAATAAGAAATGAATTTTTGAGGAACAAATGTGATTTTCAAACATAACAAATAAACTATTATTATCTGTTATTTTGACAAATTCTGTCATTTTTTTGTAAAACAAAAATGTTACAGTATATACTGAACACTGTAAAAACTGCTGGGTTCCACACAACTATCTCACATTGTTCCAACACAAATCAATTGTTATTATTATTTTTTTAATTATTATTTTTATTATTATTATTATTATTTACGTGAACATAAAACAATTAGGTTGTCCAAGAAAAACTCAAGAACTGTGTTAATTTATCTAATTTTAAAAGTAGTTTGAACAAGCAAGTGTATATAAAAAGGGATTTCTGCATCATGGCTCGAAACAGAGCAATAGGATGCACCTCCATTTTCCCAGGCTAGCATTCATTTTAAAAGCCTTGTCACATATACAGTATGTGGGAACTCGAACGACATTACCAAAGTAAGCCACGCAGATAGGCAGGTTATGCCTGAACACACACGTCTGATTTGACCACTTACAATTAAAAGTGTGGAAAGCCTGCCAGAAAAAAAAAAAGAAAATACATGCTAGAAGAAGACGAACAAAGGACATATTTCAGACAGAGATATGTGGGTTTTAGCTTTATTATAAAAATCTTAATTTCAAAACACACAGTGGGTAAAAAAGTATTGAACATGTCATAATTTTTCTCAGAAAACATATTTCTAAAGGTGCTGTTGACTTGACGTTTTCACCAAGGTAAAAACCAAAGCAATACAGTCTTAAGAAAACAAAACTAATTACTTCAGAAATTAGGTTATGTGTAAGAAACTGAAATGAAACTGGAAAAGTATTGAGCACATGAATAAAGGGAGCTGTAGAAAGGCATGGAAAGCTCAGAGAGCAGCTGAAATCTCAGTTTTGAGATCCCAATGCAAATTCTTTCTAAGAGCCATTTTAAAGCTGCCGTTACAAAAAAAAATGTTGTTACATTTTTTTGTTTGTTTTTTTGTTTTGTTTTTTTATTTATTTTTTGGGGGGATTGGCCCAAAATAAATAAAGCAAACTATACTTTTTTTGTTTGTTTGTTTGTTTGTTTGTTTGTTTGTTTGTTTGTTTGATTGATTGATTTTTCAATTGCAGCAACATCTGCTTAACATTGGCCTAATAAAAAATAATGTGTTGAGCCAATTGAAAAATCAAGTCTGTTATTGGCCCAATTGAATATTTGTAATTGTTGCAGCATGCTTTTTTTGGTTGCACCTATTTTTTTTTAAATGTATCTTGGTAAATGACATTTACATGGCAACTTCAATCATATAAAATTGGTTAACGCAAATGTAATTTTGCACATTTTTTTATCGACACACAGTTTGATAGAAAGGTTTGAGCAATGGAAACACAGCTTAGTAGGCATCTTTTCACTGAGTTCATTGTCTGTTATGTGATTCACATACACTGCTGCAAGTGTTAGCTGTCCTTGTATCTTTGTGTTGTGTAATACATTGAAGCTGTGTATACATCTGCATGACTTCACCTTGTGCTTTTCCACAACCAGCACAAAATAAAATTTATGAATAGTCATTACATTGTGTTGCAAACTGTTTTGTAGAGCCACTATCCATTGTGGCATTAATGTTAAACAAACAGCGATGTTAAAACCTAAATAGAATACTGTTTTTTTATATTTTTTTATGTGAACAAATTCATATGATTGGGGAATAATTAAAATGTGCAATATTGTGCAGTATTATATGAACATTTATTAATTAAACATGTCAACATCTTGTATTGAATAATATGCAGATTAAATATTATTAACTTTGTTCAATTGTGTTTAAGAACATACTGTATTAGTAGCCACAGCAAGTTTTTATGACTAATGTTACACAGTCAGATCTTTTTTTTTTTTTTTTTTTTTTTGGCAAAGAACCATCAGGAGGAAATTATTTGACTAACATGTAAAATGTTTGTTTTCTTTTACATCCTGTTTAAGGGCTTGAACGTCTGACAGAGTTAATCCCACAATTACAGAACAGCATGGCAGAAAATCATTGGAATAACTGAACAGCAGCAGTGTTTACTTGAGGGGGAAATAAAGAAAAAGAGAGTAGGGCGTCCCAAAACGCTTTAGTAGTGGTGAAGATGATAATGACAAAATCTATTCGCTTCCAGCAGTCAGCAAGTCTGAATCCAAGAGTTACCCATTTACAGTAGTTTGTGTTTTTTCATTCATTTCTCATTTTTATTCATTTTTTATTTTAGATATTCTGTTTTGATTTTTGTTGTTTGTCCAAACGTGTTATTTAAAATAAGCTGAATGAACAGAATTATTGATTCTTGACAAAACTCAATTATTTTATGTTCAATACACCTAGATATGTAGGAAATCTATTACAGTACGTTAATTAATCGGCACAACATGAAGGAATTATGTGCAATCCAGCATTTTTTACAGTGCAGTCATTGCAATAAATTAATTAATTCAAGATTGAAAAATAATATAGCTCTAAATATAATAATAAAAATTATATTTACTACAGAGGGCGCCACGGTGGCACAGTGAGTAGCACGATCGCCTCACAGCAAGAAGGTCGCTGGTTCCAGCATCGGCTGCGTCAGTCATTTCTGTGTGGAGTTTGCATGTTCTTCCCGTGTTCACATAGGTTTCCTCCAGGTGCTCCAGCTGCCCTCACAAGTCCAAAGACATTCGGTATAGGCGAATTGGGTAAGCTAAATTGTCCGTAGTGTGAATGAGTGTGTGTGGATGTTTCCCAGTGATGGGTTGCAGCTGGAAGGGCATCCGCTGCGTAAAACAAATGCTGGATAAGTTGGCGGTTCATTCAACTGTGGTGACCCCAGATTAATAAAGGGACTAAGCCAAAAAGAAGATGAATGAATGAATGAATGAATGAATGAATGAATATTTACTGCACTGAAAACGATGATTCATCTGATTTACTACATTTTTTTAAGGTAAGTGGTTGTAAACAATTTATCTGGGAAGATTTTTAGATTTTAGCTTGCAGTTATTTTGCAGAAAATATTTTTTTTCAGTGTACACTTTACATTCATTAATTAATGTTAGTTTTCCTTAGCATGTACACATTTTTGTAGCCATTTCCCAGAATATATCATCAGAATGATGTGTAAAAAGTCAAATATGGGAAATATCAAAACTCGCAGTAAAAATCTGAACTCTATGGGACATTCTACCAGAAACGTACATTTTCAAATGTGACAGGGCCTGACCTCTAAGCTGTCCACCTCCAAAAAATCATACAAATACAAGCATAAAAGGATGCGTTGATGATAGGACGTATCCTTGATCACTTTCAGCTTCTCCTCCATCAAATGACATCACAAAATGATGTCACTTCCTCTGGGTCATAGTCTTAAAAAATAATGCAAAAGTGACAGGACTGACAGAAACATGAGGACGATTGTAAAACAGCATTTATTTATTTTTTTATTTATTGATAATTTCATGTTTTTAATACATTTATGGGAATGAAAGCAACTTAAACTTGCTATTTCTGAAGATTTATTTATTTTATTTTCAAACGTAACATTTTTTAACATAACAAAACTATTAAACTGTACTGTAGGTTCAACTGGGCTCAGGACCAGGACAGTGACAGGGTTTGTACATTTGCAAAATGTTTTTAATGAAGAAAAACAATCTGAGAACCAAACGGGTGACATATTTCTGTGAGAAAAACTCACAGAATTCAACCATCAGTCATTTCAGAATATTTTGGGGTGATTAAATACTTTTTATTTTCTGTGTTTATGTTTTTATCCCAAGCATAGCTAATATACGTTTCTTGTAGAATCTCCTATATACTGCAGCTAGCATTTTATTGCATTTAAATGCTGCACAAATCTGTTGTATTAATGTAAAGTATGATACAAAATGTTTACATTGTAAATCAGATAAAATGCTAATGCACTGAAATGCCTCCTGCTGCCTGGTTTATATTTTTTTTTTAAAAAGTCTGAGCTAATTTGCATTCCATTGAAGCTCAAGATGGTCTTTAGATCGTTGCAAATCCATCTGGTGAACATGATTATCAGGTTTACCACAAAAAGTGAAAGGCTAGACACTGAAAATGCTACAAAATAAACAGACAAGACTATTCCAAAAACAGAATCATCTCTTCTGTTTTTCACAGGCTTTTGGACATCTATTAAAAGACTGGCTTGACAACTAGTGTGATTTGGGATTTTCCCAGTTCAAATAGCACCACAGAAAAGAGCTGCGCAGCGTCAGATGGCCACCGACTGAACTGACTTTACTTTGTCACACTGGGGCTTGTTATTTCGGCAATCCTTTGACATTTTTTTGTGTACAATATGCATCAGGTGGTCCAAGAACAGACCATGGCAAGCACACACTTTATGTAGACAAAAAAAAAGAGTGTAGCTCTGTGCTGATCTTCAGTCTGACGGAGTGTGAGTTTCTGCAGAAGTGACTAGTTTTCTGTTCCACGAAATGTGAATCCATTTCAGGCCTTTCTCCAGGAAGCGGTGCTGTCACTAGAGGAAATGATCAATGTTTTAACCTCCATTTCTTCTGCTTTATTTTCTTTTTTAGCAGAAGGTGCGAGCTATCTCATCCAGCGCACGCCACCTGTCTACGCCTGAGCCTCTGCCAAACTGCTGAATTGTATGAATATAGAATTGGTCCTCTGTGACAAGACAAACTATGCAGAAAATTGAGAACACCTCCATCAGTATTTGCCACAGTCATCAAGCATGATCAAATATTCATGCATCTTTCCTCCAACCTCCTCCTTTCTCATATATAACAGACCATTTATTCCAGCGCTCTTATCGACATCTTTTTCTTTATTAAGCATATTTTACAATTTGTGTGGCATTTGGTGACTCTGCAAGTAAAATGTCATGGTGTCATTAAAATTCTGTCAGCAGAAATAAAATCTATAATATATATTATATATTATACAAAATATACAGTATATATTGGCTTAAACAAAACAGCTATTTAGTAGAAATGCACTGATATTAAAATTCTGGCCTATGTGATTTTAGCAGATAACATATAAAATGACCAATATTAAAATTCTATATACTGTTGTCTAAAACAGTGGTTCTCAAACTGTGGTACGTGTACCAGTAGTGGTGCGCAGGCTTACTTCTAGTGGTACGCGGAGGAGTCGCTGAATATTTAAAGTTAAAAAATGAACACACTTTTTTTAACCTTTTGATGCGTGATCAGTGATTTTAATAGGCTAAACCTTTTATTTTATTTTTAATTGTTTAATGTTTGTTGTGTATTCTTTCATTTGAAGCTATTTTCCTCGTATTTGTAACAGTTGTTGAGGGCATATCCCGTATTTTTATATCCCAATGTTGACAGGGATCGTTTAATCTCTTGCTTTTCTGACACACAGAGTCTACTTTAATGCGCAGTAAGCAGATGTAATTTCTATTTACTTTGTTCATACTATTTAGAATGTTTAAAGTGGCTAATAAATAATAATAATAATAATAATAATAATAATTAATAATAATAGTAATAAATATACCGGTCATTATGGTGCTACTTGAAGAGACTACTATTTTCTGAGGTGGTACTTGGTGAAAAAAGTTTGAGGACCACTGGTCTAAAAAATAAATACATTTTACACAAGATACATCAAGTCCTATCTTATATAAATTAAGCAGATGACAGACACATGACTATATCTTAATTATATACAATTAAAATAAAATAAAAATTCTAGCCTATGTCATTTAAGGGGATAACATATAAAATATCTAAATGCGGAAGTTTATTTTTCTTTCCATTCGGCATGTGTTATTAAATTCCATAACATCCTCACCAGTCCTCACTTCCTATTTGCGTCTAATACCCCAGTTTTTTCATGGGGGCATGGATGAAATGTCCATTAGTGAAGGTGAAACTGCCAAACTGCAGTTAAAGTCACCCAAAATTACAGGAAACTCTTACATGAAAGCACTTCATGTGAATCCCTTAATTATATTATTGTCTATTAAGGCTAATTACTAGATTACAGATGTCTATGTAAGTGTAGTCAGTATGTCTTCAAAGTAGGAGAAAGATCCTGTTGAAAGAAGGGCACTGTTTTGTTTGTTTCACCGGTTTACTTTCATTCACCGTCATTCATTTTAAAAAGCACCCGCTCCATTTTATTTGTATATGTTTCACTGGAGCGCATTAACTCTACAGGTGCCTGACAGTTAAATGTGGAGCTAACATTAATCAGATTCACTCAAGTGAACTGCCTCCATGTTAGCACATCACGTTTGATGTTGTAATTTCACAGTAGGAATACACACAGGTTCGAAGACTCGTTCTCGCCACCTACAGTAAAGTGCAATTTGGCCAGGTATACATCCGCGCTAAAATATCAAGGTAAAAGTCATCATAGTTTGCATAGAATAAACCCAGCTCCTAACTAAACTTTAAGAATAGATTAACGGCTATTTTTTTTCATTGCGTGATAAGTCTCGCGTTAACGCAGCACGTTAGGAGTGCTGGGATAAGTGTGCTGGGATGTGCAGGGTGGTGAATTCAGTGTCCAGGGGTCTGGTGAGAAGTGCCAGTCAGGGTGCTCAGTGGAAGAGGAGAACTCAGTAGGTTTCTTACTGTCATCTTGCTCGCCGTTTTTTACGACGGCATCTGTTAAATACTCCCCTTCCAATAAGCAGCAGCTGTCTCTGATCAGCATGTGAGGAGTGGTGATTCTGGTGAGGGAGTTATGTCCTTGGCGACAGGTCTGACGTAGGTCTGCCACAATATATATTACCAGTAGCAGTGCTACATGGCTATATATTGACACTGGTGGGAGGCATGCGTATGGGATGAACTTAGTATCAATATTATTTGCAAATGCATGTTCTGTCATCCACGTGCTCTATTAATGTTGTGTATGCAGTTTTACATCCACACACGAATAGCTTTCCACCTCAGTCTGTGAATTGAAGATTTGCGCAAAAAAAAACATGTTTGTGAAAACAAATATTATGTTTTGCATTCATACATTGCATACTTTGCATTTGCAGATCAGGTGATGCGCGTGTGTAAATGGACTTTTTGTTTGAATCTATACTGCCAGCTTCATTTGAATTTTGAGACTTTTTTTTCTTTTCTTTTAAGCTTTTCAAGAGTCAAATACAAACAACTTTACACGGAAAAGCCACAACGTTCTTATGCAATGTGTACACATCTAGGCAACTCTTCATCCTGGCGCAACTCTTCATCCGGGCGCAACTCTGAAGAGTTGTGCCTGGATGAAGAGCTGCGCACGGATCGAGACATTTAATTTTTAAGACCTTTTAAACTGTTTTCTTTCAGCTGTCCTCTTTTATGAGCATACCTTCTTATATTGCTGCATAAATGGGTTTACATTCTTCACTTTTAACCATTTTATTCTGTACCCTCAAGTTATATTGACTCACTCTTGACAATCAAGAGAAAGGTTTCATTCATTCATTCATTTTCTTTTCGGCTTAGTCCCTTTAATAATCCGGGGTCACCACAGCGGAATGAACCGCCAGAGAAAGGTTCTATCTGACATTTTTGTCAAAATTGAGTTATTCACGTTCTTATTAAATGACAACTTATTTACGTTGTGTGATGTTTTTATAAGGTGTTTACATTTTAAGACCTTTTAATCAAAAACCAAAAAAAGGTTTTATCTACAAAGTCGAACTCTAGCCTGGCTCTTTAAGTTTTTTTCTGTGAGCCAATCAGAATTTTGAATGCATGCATGAGCACGCATGAAAAACAGTTTCTGCGAACATCGTGTTATGTTCTGAACGTTTATAACTTTTTTTTTACTGGCAAATGGACGCAAGTGGCTTTCTGTATGTCCAAAACCAAAAGATTTTGTAAAAAGCCGAACGACCATGATGTGCGTACGTCTTTCCATTTTGGTGCTTTGCTTTCATGTCCGTCACCTAGCAACAGCCGTACATATAACAGCAGCTTAATGACTCAAGCGTACAGGGGTTCAGCAGAAAAAAAGACAGTGTGAACACAAACCAACTGAGAAGGTGGCAAGAGGGGGAAATCAAACTTGGGTACGGACCAGGCAATTGAACCAAGTGAATTGTCATTTATCACTAATTTTGCACTAAAATTTAATTTCTTCTGACTGAATTGAACCAACCAAAGCACCCTTAATTACTTATCTGATATAATGACTTATTGAGTCAGTTACTAGTCTCGTTCCTGAATAAATCACTGTTTGAATGAACTGGTTGAGAGATAGATTAAATTGATTAGCTAATAAAGGTGATTACTTATTGAATAGTCACTGAAAATATTGTCATCAATATGCTTTCAAGTTTTCAAATCAACCGATTATATTAGACATCCCGAACTAACTACTGCATAACCCTTAACAATACTAACAAATGAAAGACTTATAAACGTTGGATGATTTCCAAATATGGTATTAGCATATTGTACATCCATACTATTTATAACACATTAGTCTAAGAAGATTTTGACAGCATCAACCGATTGTTCGCTTTGTACGTGATGTGCTTCATCTCATGTTTTCTTGCAACCGCGGTCTGTGTGTGGCATTTTGAGGTATTTCATAAGCATTGATCTAAGAAGATGTTTTCACTGAAGCAGCAGCCAGCTATTTTTTGCTCTGTGTTCCTTCTCTTGTTATCACTTGCCTTTCAGTTTCAATCCAAGCCCAGATCCTGGTAAGAACATTAATTGAGAGCTGATATTGGAGGGGATAACAGTAGCTCGTCTGCTCTGTTGAAAGCAAATGAGCAGAGACTATGAAGAGGAGACTAAGCAAGATCCTCCCATCAATAATGAATCCAGCTAAACCTCTGAGAACTCTAAAATTTCTCCTTTACGTATGAATTATGCATGCGCTTCAGTGCATCGCTGATCTCTTTCAGTCTTTTTGCCAGGGTGTTTGTGACAGTAAAAGGCCAAATATTGCTGTCCTGTTTGCTCAGGAAGAAAGAAATATTACTGAGCCCACGGACTGCAGAGCCAGCCATTAATGTCGTCCAGCTCGGCGTGAGGCTGCCGAGAACTGCCAGATATTTTGATATTGTGATTTTTCAAGCCTTCTTTTGATTACTCGTAATAGGTTTTCATGCTTGCTTTTGTTTCTTGGATGTCAAAACACTGACACTTTTTGTTGTATAAACGATGATGACAGTCTATAAAGGGATGGTTCAACCAAAAAATGAAGATTCTGTCAACATTTACTTTCATTTGTTACTGCAAACCTGACAGATTTTTTTTTAGTAGACAGAATATAAACAGCAATTAAAAATTGTGAAGAGAAAAAATATATATATCCAAGTTGAATAACATTATTGTTTGGATTATTGCGTTCACCATTGTGAGGTACACACAAATAAAGGAACTGTACAAAAGCTGTCACAGGGGTGGTATGTGTTCAAAAGTACACGTTTGTAACAAATGCATATTGGTACCTTAAAGGAACATTTTTGTACCTGTAGGGTATACTTTTGTACCTTTACGGTACTACGGAGTACACAAATGTACTTTTTAGGTATAAATATGTATATAAGGTACAAATGTGGACCTGATTGGGTATAAAAGTTTACCTTTTGACAATTATTATGACATTTAATAAATATATTAATGTATTGTACATATGTGTATGCTATCAAGCTGCTGTTCTTGACTGCAGTGGTGTAAATCCCGGGGGTTGTCCCCCCCTCCAAAAAAAAAAAAAAAAAAACTTTAAAAAATTGCACTCTGTATTGTGAAAAATATATGTATCTATACCTAAAAAAACGCATTTTGCATTTAAAATGTGTTTAGAAACTGTTGAGTACCCCCTCCCCTTCCTCACAGTGGTTTGGTCCACTTTCCTGAGTTCATCTCTCCGACTGTGCGCACACACACAAGTCAGGTGTGTGTCTGCGGCTCGGTTCTAGATGATCGTCAGTAAGGAGGGTACTTTATTCACTTTATTTACTTCATCTTTAATGTTGTCTGCTATATTAGCGATTGAAATATTACCTGTCTAGTTAACGTTAACGTTAGCTTGTTGCAAAGTGCAACATACTAATGTCACGATGATAAAATACTAATCCTAAGAATACTTATAATAAAATACTAATGGCAATCACAGGCAAAGGAGAAGGAAAATATTGAGGGGCAGAAGAGCAGGGTCATTCAGATGTACAGTGTCAGGTAAGGGGGTGAAGGGATAATGACAGAGTGTTTATTTAGATGAGCAGTTTCTTTAATGTTTTTAGAGTTGTGGCTGTTCAGCAGATGATCATCACAGGCTCACCTGTTTACAGTATGATCTGTCCATTTAACAAGTGTAATGTAAACAAGTGAGTTATTATGAGTTTAGAAAACATCTCTTCCTGCATTTCCTCTGCTTCAGGAGTCAGTCTGTTGACCGTACACAACATAAATAATCTGAAGAAAAATCTGCTGTCATTGAACCAGAAAAACTTTGAAGATAACCATAACGATGCAGTCTCCATGCTGCAATAATATTGATAGAGCCAAAGTGTTTAACTGTGGGGACATATCTTTATAAGTACAATTTGACTGTATTATTTGTGTCCCCCTCAAAAAAAATCGCTCAAGGGAAATTTTATATTTATTGTCCCCCTCTAGTGTTAAATGAGATTTATGCCCTTGCTTGACTGTTTGGTGTCATCTTGTGACTTGAAATATATAGGTTTGAGTATGCTCCTTTGAGCGGACTTTTATTTTTCTGCAAGCTCTACATACCTGATGGAAGTCGTATCTTCAATATCAGTTGTAAGAGCAACAAATAAAAATTTGATATCTAGTTGATCATTTGGAAAAGTGGCAGAATTTAGATTTTCCGATGAATTATCTGTTGAACTACATCCCAATCATCACAAATACTGCAGAAGTCCTATTGGAACCCTCATGGACCCAAGATTATCACAGAAATCAATCACGTTCGGTGAAGGAAAAATCACGGTTTGGGGTAAAACTTGGATAGGCGACGAAACTTTTGTCAGGTAGTGTACAGATTAAGAAAGAGTTAGTAAATTATTACAACTCATATCAATGTTTTGTGTCTAATTGTTTACCTTTGTGGCAAGTAGCCATGTAATAAGCAGGATAATGTACATCTAGGTGGTTGTTTTTGCAGAATGAAGCCATTAAGGGTTCTTCAAGAGCCCAGCGTGAAACAAATCAGTTTGGGCTTTATTTTGTGAGAACAACCACCTGTATATGTGCATTATCCCTTACTTAAATGAACTGCTAGCTATTGCTTTACATCTTCACTTGCACTAATAAAGAAAACTGTTTTCTTTCAGCTGTCCTCTTTTATAAGCATTCCTTTTTATATTGCTGCATGAATGGGGTTACATGCTTCACTCTCTCTTGACAATCAAATTACAGTTTCTTTATGTTTCAAGGCCCGTGATTGGCTGTTTGACTCTGTGTGCAGCACACCTACTCACAAAATAAGGAGCAAAGCCTAAATTAAAAGAGAAAGCTAAAGACCAGTGTTGTGGTACAAGCAAAGCCTGACTGGACTCAACACAAATCAATCCTGTAATCCTGGGTTTGTTGAATCACCATTATTGCACAGGCTTCAGTTTCCAATGAGGTAAACTTGCTTGATAGCTCACCTGGTGCCTGTACCACGTTGTTGGCTTAAGGAACTCAGGATTATTAGAGTTGACAAGTTACAAAGGCTATTCTGGTACCATGATGGTACAGGTCCAAATTGTGTGTTAGTTACCAAGCAACTTTACCTCATTGGAAAAAGCAATATATACAAAGATGCAACAGTTTATAAATCATGCAGTTGGTAAAAGTGTTTTGAAGATATAACACAATGCAAGGAACTGTGCTGAAGAGACCCAAAACATCATGATCATAATGTGCGTAAAACACAAACAAACACATTTGTATTAATCCGTCTATGTTTATTTCTGTGATAAACTGCAATGACTTCTACATATAAAATGTTGGTTGATGAATGTTTGTTTTCAGCTTGACCTTGGGTTTTATATTGTTTTACCAGTTGCTTTCTGTTGTTGGGGAAAAAATTATAATATTTTTTGCACAATCCATAATAAGCCAAATTTACAGAGGTGTACTCGAAGACCTAAATCAAACACAAGTCATATTTCAGTGCATTTAACCACTAGTTAAATTGGTGGTTATAGCGAATGAATCACACTGGTGCTAAAAAGGCATATAAGTGCGGCAAAGTGGCTAAAATGAGGCTGTCAGTTAAAAAGTAAGCAAGAGAGAAAGAAGGAAGTGCTTTTTAATAGTGGGACACCTCTATGTCAGTTCTTCACCTACACTATGCACTTCTGCAACCTAATGAGCTTGTTCCCTAGCTGCGCCACCTGCGAATGCTTAAAAAAAACAGGGTTTGAAAAAATAATATATACAACTTTTGCTCTATGATGAGATGGATTTTCCTCCCATTAAGAAAAAGCACAACACAGCAGCCTGATTACTCTGACTTGAGTTTGTGCGTCTCCCTCATTAGTGCGCATAGAGTCCGCTGGGGTTTTTGCACCATGTTAATCACCTCCAGGATGCAATATGGATTCCACTCTCAAGCCCTCATTTTCAGAGCACTGTTTTGACCAGGGCCCGGAGCAAATCACCTGCTATAATTGTGATCAATGGGCCATGCCAACCTATTTCACAGACAAGTGCTTCTCTTGGTGGCTGGGGTCAATGGCACAAATAGCAATGATTTACATAGCCAATACTGAATGTTGCAGAATCACCGCCAACAACTTACCTAACACGAGAGATTAAATCTTGCAGAGCTGGTGGATTTGAAAGCTTTTAGGGAAGACACTTAGCACCGCGGCCCTCGGATAGCACTGGGACCTGAGTATAAGCCTTTAAAGGAGATATATTGTCAATTTACAGAGAACAGAGTTAGCCTATAAAATGGTGTGTGGCAGCGGTTATTAGGTTGTATTTCTGACTGCTCTCCACAATCTCACTACTGATGCTACAGGTTTTACATTAGCAGTCTCACACGTACTGTGGGCTGTTTGTGTTTTGGCATCTTTTTAATTATAATTCTGATTCAGTGCTGCAATGATGTTTCCCCAGTGGTTGAGAAGTGGCAAATTCAGGCATATTTTTTATTTAACCGAAAGTGTAAATTATTTATTTTGTCTTCATTTACAAATTACACAATAAAACAGTAAAAGTTACACAAACATGTCCAAGTTGTGTTTTAATAAACGACATATTAAGTCAAATTACAAGTGTTTCTGTAAATGGTGCTTTTTGAGATGGATGGATGGATGGATTCAACAAGCTAATCATTCATTCATTCATTCATTCATTTTCTTGTCGGCTTAGTCCCTTTATTAATCCGGGGTCGCCACAGCGGAATGATCCGCCAACTTATCCATAATTTGTTTTACGCAGCGGATGCCCTTCCAGCCACAACCCATCTCTGGGAAACATCCACACATTTTCATTCACACACATACACTACGGACAATTTAGCTTACCCAATTCACCTGTACCGCATATCTTTGGACTGTGGGGGAAACCGGAGCACCCGGAGGAAACCCACGTGACCACGGGGAGAACATGCAAACTCCACACAGAAATGCCAACTGACCCAGCCGAGGCTCGAACCAGTGACCTGCTTGCTGTGAGGCAAACATGCTACTCCCTACGCCCCCGTGGCGCCCCAAGCTAATCACAAAAAGGCAAAATAACTATGAAAAGAAGCTCTGTTCCACCAAAAAAATAAAATAAATTTTATATCCGTAAACTGTAAATATACTGTACTAAGACATTATTATGAGATTAAAAAAATCTAAATTATAAGATAACCAGTTTCACATTATTACGATGAAATTAAGAATCATGAGGTAACAAGTCATAATTAAGCAAGCTTCACAATTATGCAATAAAAACATTTGTTAAAAAAATGGATGGTTTTACCTTGAAATAATGAAACTGACACATTAAGTCAAAATGTAAAACCTCACCTGCAGGGTGGTTTCTAGATTTATTTATTTTTTCTTTTTATTTATGTATGTATGTATGTATGTATGTATGTATGTATGTATGTATGTATGTATGTATGTATGTATGTATGTATGTATGTGTTTGTTTGTTTGTTTGTTTGTTTGTTTGTTTGTTTGTTTGTTTATTTATTTATTTATTTATTTATTTATTTATTTATTTATTTATTT
>CAIGQQ010034267.1:731722-749537 GCA_903798035.1 Danio albolineatus
TTTATTTATTTATTTATTTATTTATTTATTTATTTATTTATTTATTTATTTATTTATTTATTTGTTTGTTTATTTGTTTATTGTTTGTTTGTTTGTTTGTTTGTTTGTTTGTTTGTTTGTCAAGCATTATTTGAAACACCTACAGTATGGAAGGAGGTTTCTTTTCACTATAATAAATCAAAAACTGTCATATATGAAATGAAAAAACTAAGGCTCAATCCCAATTCTATTTTTTTACCCCTACCCACATAGCAAACGGACTTGGCCCAAGTGTGGCCTCATTATGGCTCTGCTGGCGTGTTGCCGGCACTGGCATGCATAATGTCAGCAAAATGTGGGCCATGCATGGCAATGATGGCACTGCATGCATGACGACAAACTGCATTTGGTCCAGTTGTGGATGGGAGGTGTGTGGCACAGACCAGTGTAGCGATTGTTCACATTGTTTAGCTAACATTAGGCTGGGTTATGGCTCAGTCTTTGGGGTTTCTGGTTAAAGTATAAACTTATAGCTGAGAATCGTTACCAATAATAAACCTATTTTTAAGGGCGTTAAATTATAAAGTTAAGGGTGATAAATTGCCTGAGATTCAGGCCGGTTATGGTCCATGTGTGGCCCTTGTCTTTATTCCAGTTATGGGCCACTTCAGGACCGTCATTCTTTGCGGTACATGGGCCAAGAGAAAAGTTATTGTATGCCCGGAGCTGGGCCAGAAAACATTTGCTATGTGGGTACCCCTTGGCTCTTGAAACAGAGTGTGAAGGGGAAGGGCTTCAAATTTTATTCCTAAGAAATGGGACACCACTACAACATCTGCACAAGTCATCATGGGTCATTAAGATCTCTTATGAGATCGATGATGGGGATTGCTGTAGTTATTCCAGTTGCATTCATTTTTTGGTACTTATTTTCATGATATCACTGAAGGCTGCGAAATCATGTTATCGTAATGATATAGTGTTGCAATAACCGTAACTGTACTGTGCACTTACACCGTGGCAATGGTTATCTAAACAAGCAAAAACAGCAATAACATTATATCAGACACGGTAAAAACTAATTCCCAGCTACTAGACTTTTCTGACAGGGTATTCAAGGGTCATCGAGTGACAGATTAGAAAGTATGTTGTGGGACCGCTATGTAAGAGTTATTATGGATTATATACAACGAAATTTAATGTTTTAAATATGTGTTTAAGCATGGCGGTAAAACATGAACAGCGACATGAATGCATTAAAACATGCTTGTTTGTTGTAAAAAATCATATTGACAAAAAAACTTAAATGTTTTAAAAGGGTAGCATTAGCGCAAAAAATATTGCAAATAGCATAAAAAGTAAAATAACTGGAAGAAATGAAGCCATTTTCTGTCAAAAAAGAAAAACAATTTGTCATTAAATGTGAAAATTATGCTATATAGGCCATATTATAAGATAAAAAGGTCATGCCATGGCCGAGAGAGCTTAACGCGCTGCAATTTAAGAAAGCACATGCAATAACAAAAAACACCAGCAAATTAAGAAACGATCTTCATCAATTTGACAGCACACCTGCTGCAAATTCACACAACACAGACAACGGAAGAAACGCGCAGCAAATTGGTCAAAACACAAACAACAAAAGACACACGCAGCAAATTGGTCAAAACACAAACAACAAAAGAAACGCGCAGCAAATTGGTCAAAACACAAACAACAAAAGAAACGCGCAGCAAATTGGTCAAAACACTTGCAAACATCCACATAACACAATGGAAATATTTCAAGAGGACCCAAAAACATGGCGGACCCGGCTGAGATACGGATGTGCCGTGACTTGTTCAGTGAAGTGATTGGTGGTCTTTGAAAGGTGAGTTGTTTTTCATTTATTTTAATATCCTGATTACACGATTCCGTTGTCTTTTGTAAATCACTTCATTGAACAACAGTCATGGCACAATGACATTTTGCCATGCTCTTGAGTGTGTAAGGGTGTTTCCCAGTACTGGTTTGCTGCTGGAAGGGCATCTGCTGCATAAAACATATGCTGGATAAAATGGCGGTTCATTCTGCTGTGGCAAACCTTGATGAATAAAGGAACTAAGCCGAATAAAACTGAATGAATGAATGAATGAATGAATATATATGTTTTAAATGTCATCATCAACAGACAACATATAAATTGTTTGATACTTTTAGTACCTTGATTCAAACATCCATAAAGTACTTTGATTTTATCCACCATTCAAATACATAATCTTCCATAAACTAAACACATAATCTACAGTCTTCCATTTAAAGTTCATTACTATACCGCATCATATTATACAGTTTTGGGTGTTTTCTTTTTCTTTTTCTTTTTTTGCCTGACAGAAAATCTAAATGTAATTTCCTGTTGCCGATTTGACCATGATATGCCAATATTTACAGCAAAACCTGGTTTTATTTTGGCTGTATTTTCAACAAGATGAATTGTCTTATCACTGTCCGCTTTTCTGTGCTTCTTCTTAGTATTCATCATCGACTATTGTTTCTGCAAGGACTTCTGCAGTCTGATTGCACATCACAACCTAAAGAAAAAAAATCCAGTCAAAATCCATTGAACACAAACTGTTTGCAGTGCAGTTTCTATTTGCAGCCTGCCTGAATGTGAATCACAAGGAGATTGTGCTTCTGTTTCCAGACTAGCTCACAATATTCTCTTTGCTACTGCCATTTATAACTTATAATCAATGTATATTAAATATGGATGCTGGACTGTGAATGTGAATTTATGGGGGTTCATTAACCATTAATAAAACACAATTAATTAATATAAGGCTTATAGTGGGTACTCATTTATTTTATGTAGTTTAGTTAAATTCCAGATATGTATTTAATTTAATATCAAGATTTTGTTTAGTTGTTAAGTTTCCTTTGTTTACTATCTCTTTAGTAAACTTAAAGCATATAAGTTTTAAATACAATATTTATGAGTACTATGAGAACCTTTTTTTTTAATTGCAGAATGAATGAATGAAGTATAGGTTAGTCTATAAAGTAGACAGAGATAGATGTGAAATAAGAGTTAAAACTGAGACAAATGTTTAGATTAGGAAAAAATATACAGCAAAGCTTTAAAATAGATATTATTACAAACATTAATACGTTTAAAAATAGTTGAGTCAATTAAAGCATCAAAGACAAAGTATTAGATTAAATTTAAATAAAACAAGAAAAAAAATTATTATTATTATTATTATTATTATTATTATTATTATTATTATTATTATTCATTCATTCATTCATTCATTCATTCATTCATTCATTCATTCATTTTCTTTTGGCTTAGTCCGTTTATTATTCCAGGGTCGCCACAGCGGAATGAACCGCCAACTTATCCAGCATTTGTTTCACGCAGCGGATGCCCTTCCAGCCACAACCCATCTCTGGGAAACATCCATACACACTTATTCACACTCATACACTACGGACAATTTTAGCCAACCCAATTCACCTGTACCACATGTCTTTGGACTTGTGGGGGAAACCGGAGCACCCGGAGAAAACCCACGCAACCATGGGGAGAACATGCAAACTCCACACAGAAATGCCAACTGACCCAGCCGAAGCTCGAACCAGCGACCTTCTTGCTGTGAGGTAAACGTGCTACTCACTACGCCACCGTGACGCCTATTATTATTATTATTATTATTATTATTATTATTATTATTATAGGGCAGCACAGTGACTCAGTGGTAAGCACTGTCATCACACAGCAAAAAGGTCGCTGGTTTGAGCCCCAACTGGGTCAGTTGGCATTTGTGGAGTTTGCTTGTTCTCCCCGTGTTTGTGTGGGTTTCCTCTGGCTGCTCCAGTTTCCCCCACAGTCCAAACACATGTGGTATATAGGTGAATTGAATAAACTAAATTGACCATTGTGTGTTAATGAGTGTGCATGGGTGTTTCCTAGTACTGGGTTGCAGCTGGAAGGGCATCCGCGGCAGAGAACGTGTACTAGAATAGTTGGCAGTTCATTCCGCTGTGGTGACCTCTGAAATAGAGAGTTAGGACGATTCTAAGAGCCCATGCACTCTAGGGGCCCACAGAAATCTGCTTTATAATTAATAACAGTACTATATTGTAATATAAATTATGAATCTATCTCTAAATTACAAGTAAAACAATTTATTAGAAATAAAAAATAAAAATACGGCTTATATCTGCCTCTCGTGTCTGTCACTGTCATATTGCACCCCCCCTCCTCTCACTGTATGGTTCAGTCCGTCAGTAGCAGAAAGAGAGTTGATGCTTTGTTGAGTGCGATGTCCTCGAGGTTAACATCAGCTGCGTGCCAAATCACATACTTGTGCACTATTCCATACGCCATTTTGTAGTATAACTAGTGTCAGTAGTGCGTTCACACTGAAAACTCTAATAATAATAAGTGCACTTTAATTACCCGGATGGGTAATTGGCTTATTGGCTTATTTATGGGTCTCTGCTTATTTATGGGTCTCATTGTAATATAATTGTGTGTCTTATTGATTTTTGTCACTGTTCCAGTGTATTACACATTGTATGAGACACTATTGCAGTACAGTTATTTAAATAGTTACACACTGGTGTTTTGTGTGTTTAGAAATGTACAATTTTCAATGAACATTTGATTACTGTTTCTTTTTTTTGTACTACATTTACATTTGAACAATAAATCATCTGCTAGCTACAGTCATGGCCGTTCTCTTACTAAATAATGATAATTAGTGGACAAAATCAATAATAAAATGTATAGGTCAGTATAACTACATTGCAGACAAAGAGTTTGGATAGCTAGCTTGGTAGTACGGGGCCCATCCTCATATTTTTTCACGGGGCCCAAAATTGCTAACGCCGTCCCTGTGCACAGCTACTGTAGTGTTTCTATGCATACTGATAAACTTCCGGTCGAAGGTTAATATGACTTTTTAAAACTTTTATATGATTCGTTTTACAGCATCAATGTTGTAATGTAATCAATTGAATAGACTTTAGCATTCATTTCGCTGTTCAAGTGTAAAACAAGATGAAAAGCTGTTTACGTGCATGTGCCCTTCAGTATTAGCAGGTTAGAGCAAAAGCTCTGTTGAATATATTGGGGTGAAATAAATGTTCATACTTGAGGTGACGTGGAAAAATCGAATTTAATGTAGTACTCCTTGTACATTCTGAGACCCACTTGGTATCGTATTTCACTCAGCCTGTGGAAATTGTTAAATAAAAAAAAAACAGACCTGAAACACGGCGATTTTGTAACCACATACAGTTCACCGGAAGCACTTTACACAGGTTACTAAAAATTTTAAAGTCCTTCTGCATACTTCTGTCTGTTATGTAATGAAAATATGACTTAAAACAGTTATGATAAATTCAGAAGTATGAGATAAATTCACACGCATAAAAGACAAATAATGGCCTGCCAAACTGAAAAAAAATAATAATAATAAAATAAAATATGATAGAAATGGGATATAAATTGAGATGAAAGTGATAATACTAACCATTTAAAATTAGAGAGAAAGTCACGGTTAGGAAACAAAATGTCTAAATTATAGAATTTTTTTTTTATTATTAAATTTACATAAAGCAAAGTCGTTTAAGGCATGGTTAAGTTGAAATTGTGTGTGTGATTTGTTTTTGTTTTTTTGCATGGTGAAAAGAAACTCTACCTCAGAAACGTTATGTAATTTAAGTTAGTAATTGATGTCTGGATTTTTATCTCCGGATGTCTAGCTTGCTTTTCATGCTCCTAAAATGTTCTAAAAATAAAAATTAAAAACCTAGCAAAATCTCAAGGGAATCCACAAATCAGCAACAAAAGAAAACTAGAAGTTGCATCTGGTAAAGCCACATAAAACTATCAATAAACATTAATAATGGCCCTCCTGTGCAAAGAGAGAACCATTACGCAAAGTATAAAGAAAAGAAAAAACGAGGATGTGCAAATCCGCTCACACCATCTGCAAAATCAGAGCTTAATGTGATGATGGTGTCTAATCATTATCCATGACCTCAGCCTCCAAAGACAAGCCGGTTAGTTTTATTTGCACAGGGCAAAGGCACATATCATTAGCGGAGTCATTTCTAGTCTGTGTGATAAATGACATCAATGAGGGACGATGCTCATTTCTCTGCCATTTTGCTTGGATTGAATTTAGTCGGAGCTCAGACACTTTTGGTTTGGCCCTGGAAGCGGCCGATTTCCTGAGAGTGCCAGAGAAGCAGATGCTAAAAATGAACATGCGAATTCTAAAAGAGAGAGAGAGAGAGAGAGAGAGAGAAAGAATGGTGAAGGTGTTGAAATGTTCATTACACCTGCAGAGTGATTAGCATGTTCTAGAGAATGTAAGATTTTTTTTTAATAAACCTCTAGTTGATTTAAAAATAATTTAAAATAATTAAAAAATTCTGTCATGTATGAAAATACAGAAATAGCAGAAATAAAAGAAGACATTAAATTAGCATATTGTGGCAAATGTACCTTTATTTTGAGGAGATTATCATTAGTCCTAACTAATATTTAGATAAGCTGTACAAGTTTACTTGATGGGTCGGTATATTGTGTATAAATTAAAGCTTCCCCAGCAGGCACAGGACATAAACATGATGTCAGATTGAAGTTGTCGTCAGATGTTGCATTTTGTTTGGTAATAAAAATCAGGTTGACATCAATATCCGATGTCGGACTGATGTTGCATTTTGTTAACTTTCTAGCCCAACCTAAAAAACAACCAAATATCAACGTCTAATGATCACACGACATCTAATGATTAACGTCTCATGATGTTACAGCTTGACATCGTGTGAATGTTACCACTATGACGTCTATCAGACGTTGGATTTTGGTTGCTATACCTGATGAATAAATGTCAGTAATTGATGTCAATATGACGTTGGATTAAGCATCCAATTCAGTTGTTATTACTTGATTGAAGATATTGGCCAGATTGAGATATTGGCCAGAAGGGGCCTTCTGTGCCTACTGGTAAGCTCAGAAGGCTGTTATCATCCATCCACATGGTTAATCGGCTATGTATCATGTATGGCTGCGGCAGGAACTATCTATGGCATGATTTTTTGTTTTAGGAGGAAAAAAATTATTCACCATAATTTTTGGGTGCTTAGGGGTCCTTTATAAAATATCAATCAAAAAATGTGCTCCTCTCTTCTGTGTATCCATGACCATCAAGTTCATCAAGTCCAGATGCACATCAAACTAATTTCTTAGAGAGCCGCAGCCCTGCAGAGTTGTGTTCCCTGTTTCAACACACTTACCTATAGGTTTCAAACAAGCCTGAAGAACTCAGTTAGTTATATCTGGTTTGTTTAATTGGGGTTAAAGATAAACTGTGCAGAACTGTAGCTTTTTGTAAGTCTTCGCTTGTTCTTTACCTGCATACAATGATTCAACATCCATTTCTCATGAGAAATAGTATACAGTAAAGCAAAAAAAAAAAAAAAGTATTTATATATATATATATATATATATATTGTTGTACGCAGTGGATGCCCTTCCAGCCACAACCCGTCTTTGGGAAACATCCATACATTCTCATTCACACACATACTGTACACTACAGACAATTTAGCCTTACCCAATTCACCTGTACCACATATCTTTGGAATTGTGGAGGAAACCAGAGCATTCGGAGGAAACCCACGCAACCACTGGGAGAACATGCAAACTCCACACAGAAATGCCAACTGACCCAGCTGAAGCTTGAAGCAGCAACCTTCTTGCTGTGAGGCGAACGTGCTACTCTCTACGCCACCATGGCGCCCATATGAATGTATATATATCCTTACATAGGATGTAATTCGTTTTTGCAAAAGTGGTCTAACTGCACAATGTTGCAACAAATGAAAAACTACTAGTTTAAATAACAAACATTTATAAATTTAACATTTGTTAAATAAAAAAAAGTGTCTTTTCTTGATCAAATATGCTTCTTTACAAATCTATGCACATCCCTCATAATTTTATTATAAACATATTTCAATTTAAATATGTTAAAAAGTGTCCTATCTATCATACGTTCTGCTTGCAGTGTGCTCAAGCAGGCTATGGTCCCAAAAATGGCTCATTTGCCCCAGAAGAAAGGTCAAATCCACACCCACCTCAAATTTCATTGGTCACTAACTTATTATTTATTTTTTGTTTGTTTTGTTAATGAAAATTACTTATATTATTTATAAAATTTCCCATGGTGCCACGGTGACGTAGTGAGTAGCACAATCGCCTCACAGCAAGAAGTTTGCTGGTTCAAGCCTTGGCTGGGTCAGTTGGCATTTATATTTATATATATATATATATATATATATATATTTTTTTTTTTTTTTTTTCTGATTTATACTTCTGCGTTGAGTGAGCATTGTATACAACACACATTACATATAGCTAACAATGTTGTGAGAATTTATACTTCTGTGTTCTTGATGTGCTGCTCTAGCAATAACATTTTCTATACACAAGTAGGCAGTGTGGTTTCTGTGTTCCAATGAATCATTTTTTTTTTTTTTTTTTTTTTTTTTTTTTTTTTTTTTTTTTTTTTTTATTTTTTTTTTTTTTTTTTTTTTTTTTTTTTTTATTTATTTATTTATTTATTTATTTATTTATTTATTTATTTATTTATTTATTTATTTATTTATTTATTTATTATTATTATTATTATTTATTTTTCATTTTAGATACATAAAAACATTTAAACACTTTTCAGGGGAACAAAAAAAAAAGAACCCAATTTATCAGCCATGGAAAAGGGGGGAAATTAAATATATTTAAAAGATGTAAAAAGCTAATTTAAGTCAATTGAAAAAAAAGTCTGACATTTGGTTTGCTACAGGTATGAATGATTCGGGCTATGGTGGTTAAATTTACCCAGACAAGAAAGCAATACTACAGTATTTTTAATAATGCTGTCTTTAGAATGAAAGTCTAAAACAAAAAAACGATAGTATCGGTCAATTGTGTCAATTTGTTACAACATAATCTCAGTCACAGAGTTTGCGCTACACATCGTTTTGATGTGTAGTTAAATTTTTTGGTTACTAGTCATAAACACACATTATTTAGATTCTATAATTTGATGTTGATAAAGATAAATGTCCTATTATGTAAATTATTAAATGTCCTATTCCATAAACGGACAATTATAAACTATAACTATAAACTATAAACACAGATGAGGTTTTTGTGAATACGTAAATATATATTGCAATTGCAAAAATTACTGTGGTCAAGAATTGCACGATAAGTTGATATATTGATATATATGTATATCACTGGAATGCCCAAAAGCACAAGGTGTGCAATACTGGCTGAAAATCGACCACCACTGAACAAGACACACAAGCTGAAACATCAAGACTGGGCCAAGAAATATCTCAAGACTGATTTTTCTAAGGTTTTATGGACTGATGAAATGAGAGTGAGTCTTGATTGGCCAGATGGATGGGCCCGTGGCTGGATCGGTAAAGGGCAGAGAGCTCGTCCAACTCAGACGCCAGCAAGGTGGAGGTGGAGTACTGGTTTGGGCTGGTGTCATCAAAGATGAGCTTGTGGGGTCTTTTCGGTGTCTCCCACAGTGACTGGGAGGCTGTGGTTGCTGCTGCACACAATGTTGATGGTGAACATATAACAGAATCCATGGATGGCAGTCTTTTGAGTGTCCTTGCAAAGAAAGGTGGCTATATTGGTCACTGATACGTTTTTGTTTTGTTTTTGAATATCAGAAATGTATATTTGTGAATGTTGAGATGTTATATTGGTTTCACTGGTGAAAATAAATAATTGAAATGGGTATATATTTGTTTTTGTTAAGTTGCCTAATAATTATGCACAGTAATAGTCACCTGCACACACAGATATCCTCCTAAAATAGCTAAAACTAAAAACAAACTAAAAACTACTTCCAAAAATATTCAGCTTTGATATTAATAAGTTGTACTAATACTAAAAAATAGTTCCTTAGTTAACTAATCTATAAGCTATTAAACTGCCCTTTAGCTTTAAAATATATCAGATTAAAAATGCCTACAGTATAATATTAATTAAACGCCATAGCATCGATGCTTATTGTTGGTTCATGTTAACTTATTTTTTAACTTGCTAACAAATGTGTAAAAAAAATAAACCAATCGTCCATCATAAATGATCAGTGCTGGAAATCATACACAGAACATGAAATCTCTGTTTTCCACACATTGAAGATGCAGCCAGAAAAAAAAAAAATCTGGGAATTCTGCCAGTCAGAGGAAATTACCAAATGCAAGTCGGAGCAGCCGGTCCAACTAATGATCACCTACTCAGTCTTGATCAAACTCTTGCTCTTCAACCATCACTGATAACTGCTAAATTACCATAAAATGAGAAATGCTCATAAATAGCCTACAAATTGCTGGACAAACCGGCATCGCAAGAGAGCTGCCCTAAAATTGTTTTTAATATCGACTATGTGGGCGGCTCATTTTGTAATATATGAGGAAAGCTTTATGACACCCTAATAATATTTTACAGTGAAGTGTTCAGCTGTCTCGTAGAGAGAGACAAGCCAGACTAGATAAATTACTGGCAATTTCCAAGATGACGTCTTGAGATAAAGAATCCTGTGTGTTGTTGTGAGTGTCATTAAACTATCCATCAAAGAGCCAAAGCGCCCTCTTTGCCCACAAACCATTTACTAAAGTGTTATCAGTCCAAATGCTTGATGTTCGATTTTATTTATTTATTTATTATTTTTTTGGTCTCTTCTTTTTTTTTGTTTCTCCAGACAAAACAGGTTCATTTTGGCTTGCTAAGAATCAAATTTTAAACAGCAATTGCTTAAAGTATGTGTTTATTTACCTAAGTATTCAGTACAAAATAATTTAAGGGACATTGGACTATGATTTTAAACAATTTACCAATCTTGTGTGCACCACAAAACAGACAAAAGACAAAGTCATAGAGTTTGTTAATGGTCTGCTATAACCAATATTCTTTAAATATCTTTAGGTTAAAAAAAGAAGATATTTTGACAAATGTGTCTATTCAGTTTTGTGTACTCTATAAAAATCAACAGTAAATAAACTATTTGCTTTTCATAAATCTTCTAAATTAATTAATTTATTGATTTTTCTTCCGGGGCGCCACGGTGGCGTAGTGAGTAGCACGTTCGCCTCACAGCAAGAAGGTCGCTGGTTCGAGCCTCGGCTGGGTCAGTTGGCATTTCTGTGTAGAGCTTGCATGTTCTCCCCGTGGTTGTGTGGGTATCCTCCAGGTGCTCCGGTTTCCCCCACAAGTCCAAAGATATGCGGTACAGTTGAATTGGGTAAGCTAAATTTTCCGTTTGTTTGTGTGAGAGTGAGTGTTTATGGATGTTTCCCAGAGATGGGTTGTGGCTGGAAGGGCATCCGCTGCGTAAAAACAGATGCTGGATAAGTTGGCGGTTCATTCCGCTGTGGCGACCCCAGATTAATAAAGGGACTAAGCCGAAAAGAAAATGAATGAATGAATTTTTCTTCGGTTTAGTCTCTAATTTATCACAGGTCACCACAGCGGAATGAACTTCCAACAATTCCAGCTTATGTTTTACACAGCGAATGCCCTTCTAGCTGCAACACAGCACTGGGAAACACCTATACACTCTCACATCACACACACTCATACAGTATGGCAAATTTAGTTCAATTTGGCCAATATTCAATTCACCTAAAACACATATCTTTGGACTGTGAGGGAAACTGCAGCAACCTGTGGATACTCACGTAAACATGGAGAGAACAAGCAAACTCCACACAGAAATACCAACTGACCCAGCCGGCAAGTTAATCAGCAACGTTCTTGCTGTGAGACGACATGTGTTACTGTAACCGTGTTGCCCCAATCTTCAAAATATCTCTTTAAATGTTCCACAAATAAATAAAGCTATTCTTTTTTTTTAAACTAACTTGCTTCACTGTAAAAATAATAAAATGTCTCAGTTTATCCATAGGATGGAAGTCAGTGACAACTAAAACTCTGTGGGTACTGATATTAAAGGCTGATATTAAATGGAAACGTCCCAATATTTAACAGATTGTCAGAAAAGTGGCACATTGGAAAATTATACCATTTCAATTCGAATGAATACATATGACATTTCAAAAAGGAGGCGTGTCCCCAAACCCCGCACATAACTTTACCTTGGGTTATGAGCAAATCATATAGAGTGCGAATAGCATCGTACAAATTAATAAGACTTAGATGTTAAATCAAAAATGTATGAAACTCCAGCCTGATCTCACGAGAAAACGTAAGTATTTTACGTTTTGGCAGTTTAGTGGCTAATTCATACAAATTCGTATGAGTTCAGTCGTACGAAAATGTACAATTTAAAAAAGGAGGCGTGGCACCCAACCCCACCCCTAAACACAACCGTCATTGGTTGATGAGCAAATTGTACTGAATTGTACGAATTAGATCATACGAATTCATACGAATTAGCCACTAAATAAAAAGTTACGAATAGCCATGAGATAGCGTTGGAAATTCCGTGAGATTGCATTGGATATTTTTCAATACATCTTTGTTTATCTCCCATTGAATATGCAAATAAATGTACTATAGGTTTGGATGAGTGTCATTAAATGAAAACATTCATTCATTTTCTTTTCGGCTTACTACTTTTATTAATCAGGGGTCACCATGAACCGCCAACTTATCCAGCATATTTTTTATACAGCGGATGCCCTTCCTGCTGCAACCCATACACACTCATTCTCACACACTCATACACTACACTAGTTTATTCAATTTACCTTTACCACATGACTTTGAACTTGTGGGGGGGAAACCCACATAAACACGGGGAGAACATGCAAACTCCATACAGATGACAACTGACCCAGCCGAGGCTCGAACCAGCGACCTTCTTGCTGTGAGGCGATTGTGCTACCCACTGCACCACCGTGATTCCCTAAATAAAAACATAATTTTAATAAATATTTTACGTAAACTATCTCTTAACTACTTGTTTAAACAACACAGTTACTTGCTGAAACAACACAAATGTTGAGTTTTTTTAGACAACTTATTTGTTTTATGTTCAATCAACTTAAAAAAAGAAAAAACTATTTTAATCAGTGGGCAGCATGATGGGTGGTTAGCACTGTTGTCTTACTGCAAGAAAGTCTGGGGTTCAAGTCCCGGCTGAGTCAGTTGGCAAATCTGTGTGGAGTTTGCATGTTCTCCTCATGTTCGCGTGGGAAACCAGGTTCTCCAGTTTCCTCCACTGTCCAAAGACATGTGCTATAGGTGAACTGGATGAACTAAATTGGCCATAGTATATAAGTGTGTGTCTGTATATGTGTGTGTGTGAATGGGTGTTTCCCAATACTGGGTTGCCACTGTAAGGGCATCCGCTGTTTAAATCATATGCTGGCGGTTCATTCCGCTGTGGCGACTAAGCCAAAGAAAAATGAATTGATGAATAAATTGGTTTGTGTTTGGACAACAGAAATGGATTGTGTCGGTGCAACCATAAACCCAGCATTTTTTGAGAGCTGGGTCAAAAATGGACAAACTCTTTCATTAGGTTAAAAGTTCATTTAAATGTATTTAAAAAATAAAATAAAATAAAGGGCTTGTCCATATATTATCCAATGTTGTGGTACAGCAACCAAAGATTTATTTTTAATTTTTTTTAGAGCATAAAACACTAGAAATACTCTTAAAGGAAAAGTTCACTGAAAATATCTTCCTTTAGTTAATGCATTCAAACAAACAGCAACAAAAAATCTGTGTTTTCATTGGGTTAAATTGTGAATTTAAATTGAATTAACCCAACATTGGGTTTGTTTTGTCCATGACTGAACCAACTTTGGGTTAAAACAGTCCAGCATTTTTTTTTATACTATTAACTAAAAGACATTTTAGGTAAACTGTTCCTTTAAGAGGGTGACACGGTGGCGCAGTAGGTAGTGCTGTCATCTCACAGCAAGAAAGTCGCTGGTTTGAGCCTCGGCTGGGTCAGTTGGCATTTCTGTGTGGAGTTTGCTCCGGTTTCCCCCACAAGTCCAAAGATATGCGGTATAGATGAATTGGGTAAGCTAAATTGTCCGTAGTTTATGTGTGTCAATGAGAATGTGTGAATGTTTCCCAGAGATGGGTTGCTGGAAGGGCATCCGCTGCGTAAAACAAATGCTGGATAAGTTGGCAGTTCATTCCGCTGTGGCGACCCCAGATTAATAAAGGGACTAAGCCGAAAAGAAAATGAATGAATGAATGTTCCTTTAAGAGGATTTCCAACACAAAGGAAAATGATAAACAAATGTCTCAATGTTTTTTTTTTCCTGTACATGCTAAAGAGTTATTACATTGAGCAATCCAAGAAACTGCTATTTTACAGGGGAAATGTGGTGTATAGTCTCTTCTCAGCTGTCTGTAAACTTCACAAATACCACAGGGCTAAAATGAGGGTTACGCTGGCAGGTCTCTGGACAGGAATATCTGTAAATATCACTGCCTGCTGAGTCTCCTGCTGACTTCTGCCAATACAGACTGGGTGACAATTACCAGCTTCCAGAGAAAAGCTTCAACCAGGACTCTGGGCTGATGACCAAAAGGGTGACATTTCTGACTCTTGTCCCCCTTTGGTGAGCAAACATTAGCGATCGATGGATCAAAACAGTTCTGATTTAAACAACACCAGCAAAATGTCAGTAACAATTAGCTTATACGTTCATGGGCTGGAGAAGAAGCAACCTGCTGTTCGATGGCCTTTCCTGGGCGTCCAGTTTCTGTGATATTACCTTTCCCGTTAAAAAAAAAAGAAGAAGAAAAGATAGCAGCATTTATGCTTCTGGAACGGCGCTAATGGCGAAGCCACTGCGGTCGAAACTGTCACATTTTCCCACTTGCAAAGGTTTGGAGCTTAAAATGGGTGAGAAAATTTCCTCCAGCCTTTGCTGCTGAGAATGATGCATGCAAGCGAGGGCTCTGATCTTATTACTGCTGAATGATTGCCCCAAACTGAATTCAGAGGAATGAACAGTCGTACAATGGTGATTGGAGCTTAGAGAGGAATGGCTCAGCCTTGTGGAAAGGGTAACAAACAAAGAGCACACATCTAAAACACCCCGTTGATTTTTTTCTTTTTTTTCTTTCTTTTTCTTTTTTTACAAGAAGGACAAAAGGAGCAGATTGGATTATTTCATTTGTAGACATCACTGATTGGTAATCCTAGCATGGTTTGGATTAATCTTTGAACAAAAGTATGAACAAAATGTGCTTGTTTACATTTTTTAAAAAATAAATAAAAACAAAAGCAAACATTCACATTATTCATTCAGGAGAAAAGTGCCCTGGGGGACTGAAAGAACATGTGAATGTATGAGTGAATGCAAGTACAGATGGTTTACTTGCCTTACTTTTGTTTTTTCTGATGGTTTTAATTTTTCATTTGTTTTTAATGTGTACCTTTGAGGGGTCACTGTGCTGTTTCTATTGTTAAAGAGTAAAACAGCTTTATATAGTGCTTTTTTTGTTTATTGTTGATGTACAATCTGAAAACATGAAAACCATTTGAGGCATGACTAAAAGGTTAATGTGTGTTGTATAAAGAAAACTCCTTTGAGAAAAGATGTTTTCAGCACCACGGACAGAGACATGGTGCTTAAATGAGTTTAATGTTGTTTCAAATATACATTTTTATTATTATTTAACGATAAAAATTTATTATTTTGAGGGAAATGGATAATGTAGGACCCTAATGACTTTTCAAAATAAAATAAAATAAAATAAAATAAAAAAAGTTCTTCAAAAAGTATTAGATATTAAAACTTCAAAATGATTTAATAGTCAATATACTTTAAAAAGTGTAAAAAAAAACTGAAATACAATTAGCATCATAAAGGTTTAGAATGGTATACACAAATCATTTATAAATATTTTAATAACAACAACAACAACAACAACAATAATAATAATTATTATTATTATTATTTATTATTATTTTTTATTTTCTTCTTATTATTATTTTTTGTAGAGAAAGAACAAAAGCATGCATCGTTTGATAGATGTTTTTTTATCAATTTAATTGAGGTAAATAAAAACCGTACTGATATTCAAAATAGCTGTTGCGTTGATGTTCAACATAATAATATATATATATGTTCAGAAATATTGGGTGTCGATAAATTAAGTCAAATTTGGTGTAATAATATGGTTTTTTAAAGATTTTAAGATTTAAGAGTTTACAGGACAACACTGTGACTCAGTAGTTAGTACTGTTGCCTCACAGCAAGAAGATTGCTGATTTGAGTCTGATTTGGGCTAGTTGGTCTGTTTTCAGTCAGCATGTTCTCCCCGTGTTCGCGTGGGTTTCCTCCGGGAGCTCTCGTTTTCCTCACAGTCCAAAGATGTGGCACAGGTGAAATGGATTAACTAAATTAGCCTTAGTGTTTGAGTGCGTGTGTATGAGAGTGTGTGTTTGTTGGGTCAGTTGGCATCTTTTGCATGTTCTCCCCGTGTTCGTGTGGTTTCCCCAACAAGTCCAAAAACATGTGGTATAGGTGAACTGAATAATCTAAATTGGCCGTAGTGTATGAGTGTGTGTGAATGAGTGTGTATGGGTTGCAGCTGGAAGGGCATCCGCTGTGTAAAACATATGCCGGAATAGTTGGCGCTTCATTCCGCTGTGGCGACCTCTGAAATAGAGAGTAAGCCAAAGGAAAATTAATAAATGAAGATCGTTAACAATTTCTCTTTCTTTCATTAGCCTTGTTATTCATAACTGCAACAGAAAATAAATTTTAACAAACGCCTCAGGGGTTTTTGTCCATAAAATGGAAGTCAATGGTTTCCAAAACTTTGCTGACCAACATTCTTCTAAAAATTTTGTTTATGTTCCACAGAAAAAGAGACAATGAGAGCCTCATATTAAGCTAACTGTCACTTTGAGAACATTGTTACATGTTTTTTTGTTTTAATATAATAGAAGCCAATAGGAAATAAATAATTTGCAATGTTCATAAATATCCCGTTAAATGCGTTTGATTTCTTCATAATTTCAGTCTTTTGTGATTCTCATCAACGTGATCTTCTTGCTACAGAAATAACAAGAAACAAAGTGGTAGTTATATTAAAATGTAATGGAAAATACAGAGTAGAGTTACAAAAGCCATTAAATAGGTGTGAGAAAAACAACCCCCAGATGTGCCATTCCAAGATATAACCATGTAATTGAAAATGATTTCGAAATGGCACTCCACTCCTCTAGAAATATTACATCCAGCAGAGTTTGAAATTGTTCCGCTAAAAATTAAACAACTCCTTATAGGCTGACCGCACTTTGACCTGGGTTTTTTCAGATCATATCTCGCAGCACTAACCCCTGCAGCCAATAACGCTGCTATATATTGTAGGAAGCGCTGGCGATCGCGTTCAGAGATATCCAGAATGAAACTCAGAGCTTGGCGGAATGAAAAGGTTAATGAAGCCCCTTGCTTAATTGTATCAATGTCATCTGGGCCAATGCTGTTGACCCAATTGATCCGTAGTCTCTGATCACATTTCACTAAAAGCGGATTCAGAGTCTCAGCAAGGGTGGCTGATTAGCAAGACAGACTCTCTGGTGCCCCACTAATTGGGAAAATTGTCTGCAGATAGACACTCTCTCTCTGCAAAGCACACTTTCACTGAAGAGAATCGTCTCATGGCTCGCTATACTATGTTTACATTTTATGGCATTTGGTGTAAAGGTTATTAATATTATTATTATTATTATTATTATTATTATTATTATTATTAATAATAATAATAATAATAATAATAATAATAATAATAATAATAATAATAATA
>CAIGQQ010034267.1:749547-771792 GCA_903798035.1 Danio albolineatus
TAATAATAATAATAATAATAATAATAATAATAATAATAATAATAATAGATTTTTTTTTTTGCATTGGAGAACTGATAATCAACATGTTCATGTTATTTTGAGGTACAGTTAAATACTTTTTGTCAGGTTTGGAACGGCAATTAAGATATTAAATTGTTAATTGTAAGCAATAATATAGTGAGAGATAGTAATAAATAGAATGATTTTGAGTGGACTGTCCCTTTAATTAGATTCATTTACATCAGTGGAGAATGAACAAAAGATTGTGATCATTTATTGTGACCAATGCATCAATAGTATTAATGATATAAAGGAAGACAGCAGAAATGAAAACTGTTAATCTTCAGGGCATATTTGTTCATCTTCCACAGAAAACCAACCAACGCCATATAGGTTTGGAGACAATATGAATGTAATTAAATGAAGACAGAATTTTGACATATTCATTTTTAGTGAACAGCCCCCTTAAGCGTCTCTTTTCATTGTTTTGTCAGCCTGATGAAAAAATAAAAATACATTTTGGCAGAAATCTCCATAGAATGGCTGTCAATGACAACTTAGACTGCGTTTATTGATATTCTTTAAGTTATCTTTGTTTATTTTGCACAAAAAATCATGTAGGTTTAGATACAATATCGATGTGTGTAAATGAAGTAAATAAATATTTTTAAGAGTATTCTCTGGGTTTGATTGATTGATCAAATGATTATAGCGAAAAGATGATATTTTGACAAATGTCTTTGTTTATCATTGGCAACAAAAACTAAAAACTTTTTTGGTTACCATTATTCTTCAATATTATTCTTTCACTGGAGAGAACAGTCCCATAGCTTGCTATTCTATGTTTACTTACTATGCCCTTTGGGGCTTTTCTTCTTCTTTCCTTCACAAAGAAGACACCAAATAAAACTACCAGAAGGCAGGTTTTTCACTGAACAGCGGATAATCCCAACACGTTCATGTTATTTCGGGGTACACTGCTCGTTTTGTAGTGTCAACGTTTATATAAATATAATCTGCACATTCAGTATTTTTTTTTTTTTTTTTTAGAAATGTCAGACAGACTCAAAGAGAGATAGTGACATTTGCTGACTGAAATGCTCTTGTTCTCTGGTGCAATCCGTGTCTACAACATCCCAGCCTTTGGAGATGAGAGACGCTCGTAGTGATTTGTTTGCCTACACAGAGAAGTAAAGGCCGCTTAGGATTATATCCAATAAATGCAGGCAACTTTAATAATGAGAATTTGTTTATCACCTTAAGCCTTTTACTCCACAAAGACGTCTGGACGTTGAAATCCCCTGCTTGAAGAGGATGATTGCAATCGTAGGGATTTCACCTGTGTAAACCAAATCCTTTTTGAAACTGTCTCACACAGCTGCCTGTCAATATTAATGTCAATATTAATGTTCCTCTCTAGACAAACAGATTGAAATAAAGCTCTATGCTACATATTATGTGATGTGGAATATAGGCTGTTTGTCTTGATGATTGTCTTTAGGAGATATTTAAACATTGAAAAAATTGCACCTGTCAAGAGTCCAGTGTCTTTGACCTTATTTAACTTACCACACAATGCTAAAACAAAAAGGCTAAAACAAAATCAGCACACCTAATGTTCCATTTCTTGCACAGACAGAACACATTGTTTTGTAAGACCTGAATGTATGACCTGGAGCCATAAGTATTGAATTTGTTTTGTCTGTTTTTGACTCTCAAAGTGCCTGTAGCTGTTGACTTGTGTGTTATGAATCACAAAGGACCACAGTTCCAGCTAAAAGTCTTCATTAATGTTCCACTGATGAAAAAGTCTGCTACGTCTTAGATGCCCTGAAGGTAAGTAAATGAATGGCAGATTTCCATGTATTTAATTAACTATAACTTTAATGAAAACATGAACATTGTAAATATTTTATTTTGATATATTACTTCAACTAGGATAAGTTGGAATAGCGTAAGTGCACGTAATAGGCTATATTGTCAGCATACAAATATTTTTATTTAAATATAATACTTGCATGTACTTGATTAATTTGAGAATGATGTTGTTTTTTTATGACTTGAATGATAAATGTTTTCATGTGCCGCAAACATTAGAAATATTTCACCAAATATCTAGACTAAATGTCTAAACTCTTCAGAAGTTAAAAAAAGGTTATAGTAGTTATAATAGTTATAATATAAGTTATTTAGTTATATAGAAGTTATAATAAAACAAACATCTGAAAGCATGGGGTGAATTTGAAGACATACCATGATTAGATTACGGAATGATATAAATATATATATATATATATATATATATATATATATATATACACACACACATACATAGGCTACATACATACAAAACAATAACTCAAAAATCCAGAGAAACATGATTTAGAAGTACTTTATGACATTTGTTTATTTTAGCTGTATACATCTTTTTTATGGCAAAACAATTTGAGCAACAAATAATTAACTAAAAACGTTAAGTTTAAAAGAAAATGTCACCGAGTTTTCCTAAAGTGCATGGCTGCATGCGATTGCGAATATTAGCTAAATCCCCATCATTTATTGATCAAATAGCACCCTCTTAAAAGCCACAGTGTGAGAACCTCATAAATAACAGTTTTAAGTGGAGAGTTGTTTCTTTTCGGGTCTAAGAGAAGCAATTTTGTAAAACTATAAACACAATTTACTATAATTGAAGAATCGATTAAGAATCCACACCATGGTCGTAAGCGATTCGCTCAGACGCAGGGCAAATGAGAATTTAAGCAGAATGATGGCACTTAGTGTAATGGCACATGCGGTTGGGCAGTACTCCTTTAAAAAGACAAACGCACGAGGAATATGAAAATATGACGTGACGTCAGGCGTCGTCTTTAAATATTGATCTCGAGCGCTTGACTGCCGCAAAGCCGCTCTTGAGAACTTTGGAAAGACACAAACATGAGCTGAGCTGAGCGGTGGCGGGGCGAGCGCTGCGCGGCTTCGCGTTGGGAGCAAAATGTGCCTTTTAGACCTGGAATATGAGATTTCCAAAACGGATTATAATTAGTAGGATGATGTTTCACACCACCAGGTCAGACGAAGGGATATTTTAACACTATATCAGCGCAGAATCAAGTCCGTCCATGAAGTCCGTCCCTGAGGTGGCTTTTTACGCACAAAAGTGGCGCGAATCTGAAACTAAAGGGCAGTGGAATTACATTTGTTTTCGCTCATTTGGAAACTTTACCTTGTTACTAATACCTGTTCTTCTTTGACTTTCTGTCTCGTGTGTCCGGTCGGAAATATTAACTATCTATTTTTTCCCAAATGAGATGTAAGTTGGCGCCGTCGGAGTTGATGGGGAGCACGAGAGAGCCTGCAAAGCTCACAGAGAAACTTACGGAGAAAAACATGCCGTCTTTTCACCCATGGAGACATGGCATATAGGTTCCTGTCAAGCCGAATCGTGCCATCCTCAAACAGATTAAGCAGGAGGTTTATTTTTATATTTACTATCTCTTTGTCTTTCATGTATCTATGCTACAGCATCCTCTTCTGCTCCGGTACAATCATGCCTAACCAGAGATTGGAGGAGCAGCGCTGCGTCCATCTGAAGAACATGGGGAGTAAAAAACTTTTACAGAAGTCACATTATTGCACTATATCAGCAAAGGCGAGAGTTAACTCGGATGAGACGAGGGCTGCGGGTCTCCTAAACCTTACTGGCAACCAAAGCAAACATTCAGCCTTCCAGAAAACAGAGCTGGCAGATCACAAGCAGAGTAATAATAGTAATTCGCTAAAATATGGGAATAAGAAACTGCCCAATGCACTTATAGTTGGCGTTAAGAAAGGAGGCACCAGGGCGGTCCTGGAGTTCATCCGGATTCATCCAGATGTTCGAGCTCTTGGGACTGAACCACATTTCTTTGATAGAAACTATGACAAAGGATTGGACTGGTACAGGTAAGGTGTTTTTTAATGTCTGCTTTTGAATTATATTCTGAATTCATAATTGCATTATAAGCAATATTAAAGTTATTATTGTTTTACACAAACACACACACAATCTTAAAAAAAAGTGCTGCTGGAGTTTGTTGAAAATGTGTCGCAGGTATCACTGTCATGTAGATTGATACTGTTAAAAGTAATATTGTGCATCTTGTATTTTAGACAAAAAATAGAAAAAGTAGTTTCCCATCTATAAATAATGAAAGCATCAAGCTTTGTATGTCATCAAGAACTGCACAGACTAAAAGTCAGACTGGAATTTATAACATGATACTTCCCTGATCCACTTTGGGTTTTGCATGACATCACTAGCCAAGGAAATCAGAATATGAATAAGACAAATAAATAAATAAACAAGCAAGCTATATTCCTAATAAAAGCTCACTCTTTGATGTTATTTGCAAGGGAAGACATTTATTTTTCTTTTTTTTTTTCTTTTGCCAATTCTCTATTACACATTATTACACTCCAAACCATTGACATACTCTAATCTGAAACAATGTAAACGGTCAAAAGGCATGATTTAAAAAGTCAATTATTTTGGTTCTGCTTTATTTAGCATTCCTGAATTGCAGACACATGTGCAATTACCCAACAATATGTAGAAGGTAGAAGAAAAACATACAAAATGAAAGCAAAACTCTTCTTATATTAGAAAGAAAATAAACCATATATACTAAATATATAAAATTATTTGTTTCTCTGAATTTACCAGTTATATTAGTCATTGATTTAAATAGCATTTACTTTTTTTCTAAAAAGGTTTGATACATTTTCTTCCAAATTTCACAAATATAGTATTTGAGGTTATACCTGAAGTTAGACCATTGGTGTTGTCTAACGATGAATATAAAATGCAAAGTGTTTATTTTAAATTCAGAATTAACGTGATCAGCAGTTTACAGAACATAATGAAAATTGTATTTTATTCAATTATATATTGCTACTCAAATATTTAATAAAATTAGACAATTCAATTAATGCATATTAAATAATATTAGTATAAAATATTAAATTAACCAATAGAAATAAAATAGCTCCTCAGGACCCTCAAACTAAAGGCACAATTTTAGAAAATCCCTTGCAGAAATTTGCAGAAATCTTAAAAATGGGTAAAATGTCCCAAATGTAATATCAGCAGGGTGCAAAAATTATGAAAACTGCCTTTTTTCAGTGGCAGAAGGACAAGAGCTGAAAACCTGAACTGCTGACAAGGAGATGTTAGCAGTAAGTCATACTGCAAGAGCAGGAATGATAGCGTTTTTGGCCAGAGACCCGGAGCGGAGTGACACAGAGTGATTGCAGTGTTCGGTTTCAAGGGGGAAAAATATGCAGATAAAGGCCAATGGATCTCTTTCAAGAGTAAACCTTCCATAAAGCCTGCCAGGGAAAGGCATGGATCATATTGATCAGTGGGCAGATTAAAATCAACTCCTTCCTTCCTTCTTCCCTTTCTGCTGATGGGCTGCCATTCAAATACCCATCGGGGAGCCGTTGGACTAGCTGTGCAAGGAGTCTGTGTCGATTCAGTGTAGGGGTCTCTGGGAGACAATATCATTCCTCCCACATCCAGCACGGCGTCTGCCTGCAGCTCAGCTTCAGTAATTACACACACACATCACATCCCGGCCCAGACAGGACAGAGAGCGAAAGAGAGGACTCCCCATGGGCCGTGTCCAAATGTAAGGGGGGAAAATCCATAGTAGGCAACAGAACATACCTGTGCGAGAGCATCCTTTCAGCCATTAGCAGGTGTTGCGGCTTGTTCTGTCTGCTCATCTGGAAACCACAATAAAACACACTTCTCCTGTGTTTGTGTTAGTTTAGGGGCAGCTCCACTCACCCACAGCCAACTGTGCTTAAATCAATTGAAGCGGATGTGTTTGTGAGATGTGCCGATCGATGCCAGTCCCTTGTATTTGGACATGGGTAGAAAAAGATGCGAGAGAAAAAAGATGTAAGCAGTAAGAAAAAAAAATGAGGCGGGTTGAAGGGGAGATAAAAGAATAGCAGAGATGTTGCATGGTTTTGTATGACTGCTAAACAAACAAATACCCACAAACAAGCTATTATTAGAGCAGATATGCTCGTTTGTTAAGGACGTCAAGATAAGTCTGTTCTACAGTAGTTCTTGTGATTTCTTTGGAGAACTATTGATGCCGGAAGAGTTTGTGTTTGACAATGCTGGTAATTAAGGTATATTGAAAAATAGATTTGAAATGCTCTAGCTAACACTTTGACTAGTTGCTCATTAGCATGCATATTACCATATCATATTATCATATAATTATCATATTAAACTTGATTGTAATGTACATATTAATACCTTATTCTGCATGACCGTACTTAGGCATGGGATGATAACCAGTTTTAAGGTTTACCGTAGTTTATAAAATTTTCTGTTATACCGTTCCAAAGTATATACAAGTAGTTGTTTTGTTTTCGAAGACTTGTTTTATTTTTATTATTTAGGGCAAAACAAAACCAAAAAAAATAAAAAAATTAAAATCACTTACACACCAATAGCCTAACTAACTATGGACTTGAACAGTGCAGTGGTTTACTTTATATTCTCGGAAAAGAAAGACATCCAAAGATGCCTTTTTAAGTTGACCAGACATTCAAAAATAACATTAAAAATAAATAAATATTTTACAATAGTAATCACAATATCGTGATAATGGGATATTTTTATCCAAGGTTATCATACCGTCAGAATCTTATATATAAGATTCTGATAAAGATTCAATTAAGAGATTTAAAATATGGTTAGGCATGGGCCGGTATACCGGCCCATGCCTAACCATATTTTAAATTTCTTAATTTTCTTAACCACAATTGAGTACGACAACTATTTTCCTATGGATATGTGGGAATTAGGAGCTAATTTAGTGAAAATGGTGAATGTGTTACCAGAACTGCTCTGGGGTGTGTTTACGAAAACCATCGTTAGCTACTGTAACTAAGGTCGCAAGGTCCATCGTTACAAGCATAGTTTGTTGATTTAGTGTTTCCCAAATCCATTGTTCCAACAAACATTTGCAAACCTCATCACAAACTTGTATGCTTGCAACTACATCTGTAGAGCTGTAGTTAGAGGCATAGTTCCTGACATTTAAACATTTAAACTTGGAATTATTTAAAAAAGAAAACATTAAAGTCATCATGCATTTAAGTTGCTTTCCAAGTTTTTTTTTTTTTTTTACGGTTCAGTTTTAGCGATCTTCATATTGACAATTGGGTTCACTTCATAGTGCGCTTCGAAATCATTTACACCATTTTACACCATGAGCCGTGGCTCATGACAAAAGCTAGGCCTATAGGTGACTATAATTTAAGTGAAGTTTCACAAACAAATTTCGAGAGGAACACGTGATAAGATTGACCGCAGCTGGTCTCCCATTTACAATCACTAGCCAGCCAATCAGATTAAATCAATCCCACTATAAGTATCCCAGCAAACATCACTCCCTTATCTTCGTTTTCCGAAGAAACCCCCCATCCACCCCTTCTCCTCCTTCTATCTTTAACACGGAGAGCCCTGATCTCGTTCTCCCCGTTACATGCTCATTCTACCAGATGGGAGCCCTGGGCTCAACTATCTCCGAGCTCAGGGTTCTCTCCCGGGACAGCATGCCAAACCTGCTAACAGTTGTCAAACAGTATCTAAGTGCGAACTCTTGAAAAGCAGAATATATGTTACATCTTCAAAGCTTGTAAAAACAAAAATATATAGCATAGGTTAATGCTTTAATTTATAGTAGGTTTTTATTAAGAAATGTGTCTGTACTGTATATGACGTGGGCCAGTTGGTTACAACATTTCTGCAGTGGTTTGAATGTGTCAAATTGTAAAAGTAGACTTTTCAATAAATAAATAAATAAATAAATCTTACTTACTAAAAAAAAAAATAATAATAATAATAAATAATACTACTACTACTAATAATAATAAATAATGATTAAATATTTTTAAAAAATAATAATAATATTAATAATAATTTTTAATAATGATAATCATTAAGAAGGATTTTTTAATTTCTTAATAAATAGCCCACTGTAAATTAGGCCTACAACTATTAACTATTTTTATGATTTATATATGAGATTTGAATACATGTTTGCTAAGTGATATATATGGAATAGGCTATTTTCAATAATATATGTAAAGGAAAAATATAGTTCCTATACTGTATGTGTCGTTTACATATATTTCAAATAATATGGAAAACGAGTCCATTTATTTATTTATTTCTACCAAAACTAATATTGGATTAAAAAAAATGCATGTTTGTGTAAAACAATAATATGCACAAAAATTGATGGAGTTTTGGAGAAACACTCGTCACTACATCGTTCATTTCCCAAACGATGCATCGTACTATGATATTTCAGCCGTGAGTTATGTTGTTGTTTGGGAAACACACCGCTGGATGATAAATGACTCTTCTGAAGTATATGTAATGCTAAGTGGCATTTATCTAGTCATTCATTCATTTTTTTATTCATTCATTAATTTTCCTACAGCTAAGTCCCTAGTTATCAGGGGACACCACAGCGGAAAGAACTGTCAACTTTTCCAGCATATCTTTTACACAGTGGATGCCCTTTCAGCTGCAACTTAGTAATGGGAAACACTCATACACTCTCACATTCACACACACACACACACACACTCATACACTATAGCAATTTAGTTTATTCAATTCACATATAGCACATGACTTTGGACTGTAGAGAAACTGGAGGACCCTGAGGAAACCCATGCTCACACGGGGAGAACATACAAATTCCCCACAGAAATGCCAACTGGCCCAGTCGGCACTCAAACCAGCGACGTTCTTCCTGTGAGGTGACAGTGCTAACCACTGAGCCTGTATGCCGCCCTTGCCAAGTGGCATTGTTGGAGGTACATGTAATGCTACGTGATATATGGTTGACAAGTTTCGCTGGTGTCTTTCATCTGGTGCATTTGAATCACTGATTGATTGAGCTTATGGCAGATACAATGATTATTTAGTGCTATAACTGATAGTATAAACAAAGGAATGTTTGCATTCACTCACTGTTTGAAAAGTGCCATCTATACAGCGGTCAGTAAAAGTGGTATTAATCATCATATTATGTTAAAATTGCCCCAATAAAATTTAACGTAATTTCTTATTAAACATATCAAAGCATAAAGCTTTTTTTGTTATTATTAGAGTGAAAAAAGTAATGAAAGAGCAATGCCACCATAGGTATAAGTAGGGTTGGGCAATAAATGGAATATTTGATTTAATTGGTCAATAATGACATTGAGATAATCCTTCTGCGATAATGTCTGCTTTTTTTTTGCTTTTCAATGAACTACTACTCTGTGTAGCAAATGCAGCACATGATATTTCCACATAAAATAACATAGTTACAAACTCACCCACACTCAGTGTTTCAAATAAATCATTCTGTGAGATGATTCCAGTCATATGATTATTAGTCACATGGAATCAATGAAAGTAGTTACAGTAAATCTTGTTTATTCAGCTATCACTATGGGGATTTGCTGGGTTTCATCATGGGTATTTGGACAGTTTTCTAGGTTTCTGTGAGAACTTCCTATGGCCTTCAAAGGATGTTTTACAACAGATCACACTGTGCTTTCCTGACAAGAAGTGCATGACAAATGCAGCTTTAAATCAATTGCATTTGTGATTTTACTTTGATAATCACCCAGGTCTAGCTAAAAGATTGATCTAGGAAATGAAGAATCAATATCTATACTTGAATAAATGTAGATATACTGTACAAAATTATTCATCCATTCATTTTCTTTTCGCTTTAGTCCCTTTATTAAGCAGAATGAACCGCCAACTTATCCAGCATATGTTTTATGCAGCGGATGCCCTTCCAGCTGCAACCCATCTCTGGGAAGCATCCATACACACTCATTCACACTCATACACGACGGACAATTTAGCCTACCCAATTTACCTGTACCACATGTCTTTGGACTTTGGACACGACCACAGGGAGAACGTGCAAACTCCACACAGAAATGCCAACTGACCCAGCCGAGACTCGAAATAGCGACCTTCTTGATGTGAGGCGAACATGATACCCACTATGCCACCGTGGCACCTGTATAAAATTATGAAATTTATAATTCAGTTATGCATATTAAGTGGATAAAACAATGCTGTTTGGTACACATTTGGTTCGAGAACTCTATGATTTCTCACAATTGAGTGCTATTTGATTCTTGGGGTCATGAATCAATTTAAAATCAATTTTCAATTTTGACTAATTTGATTCCAAAATAAATAGTGAGAGAACAGAGGCTAAAACCATGAGCATCCCACATGCTTCGGTATATATTTGCATAATTTATTTATATTTTTTTTTTTACTGCCACTGATGGTTCCATGAAGAACCTTTAATAATATCCATAGAACTTTTATGAACCATTGACTAAACCATTAAATGGAACCAAAAATGGTTATTCTATGGCATCACAGAAGAAAAAACACAAACTTTAAGAATCATTTATTTATTTATTTATTTATTTATTTATTTATTTATTTAAATGTAGTTAATAAAACCACAACATTCATTAGCATAGGTATTTTTGAAATAATATTAACAGACTGTTTCCATATGGTGATTTGATTTGTAATTCTTTGGAACTGGCCAAATTCAGTGACATCCTGCACATAGTTGTGTTGTTATTATCTATATTAATTAACATTTAGAAGATTAACACCAGAAACACGGAATATTTGTGGAATGAATATATGCATGGTTAACCCCCTAATACACTCTCAGTAAATCATGACTTTATAAAGCACTCATGCAGGCACATATTAACACACAAACACGCAGCTTCTCTTACTCACACTAAAAAACTCATCAATACTATTTGTGGATGGGTTAATTAAAATGCCACAGAGGCCAAGACACTGAAACAGTCCCCCTAATCCTCACTGAAAGCCATTTTATTTTAGCCACTGACATCTTGCAATAAGAAGACCAATAAGGGCTCTAATAAAGGGCAGAAGTAATGAGAAAGATGAATTGGCTGATTAAGTCAAAAGTTCCTTATAAAGCCCTTTAATAATGTGTTTTAGAGTCTTGTTTTTCTTTTTACCTCAATCTCAGTTCTGGCAGGGTGCGTTCATTAAATTCACGTACCGTAGTTAAGATTACCCCTGGGATTTTCCTAGAAGTCATCCTAGATGGAGCAAAAACAACAAAGTCTCCGGTTGAAATAATAAGATCTAGTTTTAAAAAAAGAAGGTCGCAAGGTTTCTGGACAGTTTCGTTAATTGTTGAGTTTTGTGTGCATGACCACTCCTCCGAAGAGAGATGTCATGCATATGTGGCCTCATTACTTTATTTTTGCGAATGCACAAGGATATGGCCTCATTTGTTGTAGTCAAACCTGTTTTCCCATTACGAGAGGACACTCGTGAGCCTGCTGATCTTGGTTTAATATTCCAGCAATCAAACAAATATTCTCCACCATCCGAACTTAAAAGGGCATCTGACTTCTATTGATTTTACCATAGTTGGAGGATCTTCAAGTAGATTCCCTAAGAAGTCCTCAGATTGTACGAGATGTCTTTTTAACATTTGCTAGAGCCAAGAAATTCCTCCTGGTGCTCCATTAATTGGCTCGACGGGGGAAAGGAGCAGCAAAACACAACAGTCAGAAAGGTTGACGAGGACGGAAAGTTGGACAGAGCTTATTTAACTGGGGGAAAAGAAAAACGCACATTCCTCTTGCCCACAGGAGACCTTTCTATTCCCACGCATCACTAACGGGAATTGCTAATCCCGGCATGCTTCGGAGAGTTGTAGAACTTCCTGTAGCATTAATTACTTACACAATTCATTCTTGGATGTGCCCTCAGCGGGGAATGGGAAGCCACCGAGATGGTTTGATTTGGCGATTTTAGTGTAAATTACTCATTAGACATGAGTGCCACTAGCTAGGGCGCCGAGTAAATACGAGCTACTCCGAGACAGTACGTCTACCGATGGGAGTCCATTATGGGACTGACTGGATTAAGGATGAATGTTGAATGCTCCGAGTCACTCTAGAGACAAACCGCACAACCGCTGAGGAGCTGAAGGTGAGCGCTCAGATTCACTTGAAGAGAGGCAGTCATCATATATTATCATACATTATGGCATCCAACTGGTCCTCTAGTGTGCAAATTAAACCATGCTTATACTCAGCCTATAAGATTCATTGACTCAGAGTAGAATTTAGCACTTTTTATTGTCTCGCTCTGAAATAAGCCAGACATTTTGCTAAACATTTTTTTGGAAAAAATAAATTAATTAAAAAGCATACTTAATGCATTTCTGAAAGTCATGTCCTTGCCTTTTTTGCAAGTAAATTATCTCTGGAGTTTTCATGTGCAATGAAAATACATGTGCTTGAGAGAAACCTCTCCAATGTATTATATTTTCAGGAAAGCGCTACACCATAAAGACCAAGGACACACTTCATAAACCTGCCTTGTACAGTGAGAAGAAAAAAAAAAATCTCTTGAACCTTTAACACTACAGGCTGCGTTTGGTGATAACCTAACATCACACTTTAGAGCACATTCCTGACAGTGAATAACAGGTAGCAGTTTTTGTTGATGCTTTACAGTTCATATAGACAGGGGCAATGAATGGAGCTGCTGGAAGGAAAAAAGAGAGCAAAAAAACATGCTGCAGTCTGCTGAAGTACTGAGACTTAGATGATGATTAATCTTCCTAAAGGACAATGACCCAAAAATATACCCCTAAAATGTAATAGTCACACAGAAGTGGAGAGAAAAGTTCAGTTTCTGAAGTAACCCAAATGCGTTTTACACAGATCTTTTTCTTAGAACGCAAAATTACCCATTATGCTTTATGTGTATGCGTATAGAGGATGCTTCGAATTTCCAGTTGGCAGCTTGATGCGTATAATGAGTCTCGATCTCGAGATCTCGATTCGACCCCCTAGATGACCTGAATCCAGCATTTCTACAATTCTGTCATATTTTCAAGTTCAGGAGCAAAGCAAAGGCGGCATCACAAGTTTTCATGTTGTTTTACATACAATGATCAGCAATGTGGACACCTCCAAATGGTGTGGAAAGATTCATATTTATAAAATATAATTCACCCAAAAATGTAATTCTGTCTATATGTAATGATGTATTTGCGGCCGAGAAATCACACGTGACCTGAGCTGACCGTGAGCTGTTTCCTCAGAGAGGGCGTGCGTGTGCCTGTGAATTATGCCTACTTTAGTGAACAGAACCTGCATAGGCTGTAAATACCAGGTAATAAAGTTGTAAATAACATTCAGTTTGTGGCACAGAGCGATCGCCGTGCAGGAAGTATGAACCACACAGTGACAATGAAACCGAAAACGCACATCATTTAAATAATCATAATACATCTTAGAGTTATGATCACGACAAGCTATGTTACAAGTCATGATCACGATCATGTTTTTCTTTCATAGCCAGCACAGATTTTTGTGCGTGAGAATAAATGTTTAACAGTGCCAGTATAACTAGCCTATTCTAGCCTATACAGTATAATGTTGAATATGATGCAAGAGTGAATCTGATAAACATCTGATTTTACCAGTAGAAAAAAAATTGTCTAATAATTTTATCAACGACAGATTGCAAGCATATGTCTCAAACACAATAATTCAACATCAGAATAATGTATAGTTGTAATCTGAAAAAAAAATATTCATAGGCTACTCATATTTATTTTAATCTACAAAATTAAAATAAATAAATAAATCACAATTCTTATTTTATCCAGAATTGTGCAGTTTGAAAACAATAGCTTTAATCTATTTTACCTGCTTTTAATGACTAAATTTATACTGCTGTTTATCAGCACCACCTCTTGGACTGATTATTTAAAAAAAAAAGTAATCTAATGGAATGGAAAACAGCTGCTGCAAGGCATTTTCTCCTCATTGTCAGACGGCATCTTCTGCCATTAAAATGGAGCCTCATCATCGCTAAAGTGGACATTTTTGCTTTTTTCAAATATATAACCAACCCAAAGAAATGTAATTCACCAAAGTGTTTGATACACTTACAGTACATACGGTCCCACTAACACACAAAGTGAAAATAAAGTGATATTTTGAAATAGCAAAAAAAAAACATACAAACTAACTAAATGAAACATAAATGGCTCCTGATTAATATCAACATGCAAATCAGCCAGAATAGTATCAGTAACACTTTTATTGGTTATTTTTGAAATTGCGTGGCTTACATACCTGTTAAGTTTCATCGCATTAATATGGTTTGCGTCGCTAATGTGCACCACTCAAAAAATGTAATTACACGTTGCAACCACACGTGCAAGCTGTGTAATTGTTCACCTTGGTAACGGTGACGAGCATGGGCGGTGCTGAGAGCCGTGAGCCCGATGGAGCGAATGTTTACAAGTGTGGAGTCCCATGAAGGAGCTCCAGATGAAAACAGTTGTTTTGTGTTTACCTTTTAATTAAAGTTGTTGCACATCTGCTGGTTCCGGCATCTGAATGAGCGATTTTTAGCTACTTGTAGCGTTCAGAAAAAAACAAAATGCCTGCGACAGAGAGGAACATAAAAACCTACTGCCAACTAACATTTCAGAAGTGTTAATGCAGTGCAACACAAACAGAAATATAAATGCACGACTACGCGCAAGGCAGGTGCCATGGGTCACGCCGATCGCTCGATGCAGAAGTATAAACTTGTCTTAATGACTGCAGGTATAGTGCAGTACAGTAAAAGTACTGACACAGCACTAAAAATGTACTCAGGTAAAGTGAAAGTACACTTATTTATTTATTTATTTTTTTTACTACTTAGTTAAGTACAAGTCCTGAGGAAAAAACTACTCAATTACTGAGCAATAGTAATTTGCTATTTTACACCACTGCTAATATAAAAACTGAACACATAATACAGACAAGGGTCTTTAAAGTGTCATTTAACTTGCTTTTTTATTTATGTTTCAATATATGTTTCATCTACACATTTACATATACTGTACCCATAAGACCGTGTTGATTGAATGCATATAAAACAAAATGACTTGCCATTCATAAACAGTCCCCTCAAACTAGGAGCATCAGCAGTTTATAGGTGAACAGGCGTGTGCATCATCTGACCTATCTGAAGAACACAACAGCTAGAGCGAGGGAGATGAATACTAATGTTTTCAATTATTGTCTTATTTTTGTTTAATATTTTTAGATCAGTATATGTTAACTGTTCCCTGAGCAACACGAAGGACTCTGTTTCATTGTGGAAAATAAAAATCCAAAAGATTTTATACTGCGCATATGAGCGCCAGACAGAGCTATAGATATCGTTTTTCTCTTTTTTCAGGCTCCAGTGCGTAAAAAAATAACCATTTCCCATTTTAAAATCAATTCACAAGCCAATGCTTATTCACAAGCGTGCCTTATGGGAGAAGATGGTGGTGGGAGATGGTGTGCGGTGAAGCTATTTGTTGATATTGGATGCCATTTTAGTCATGACTTCTTTGGGAATGATTTCAGCGCACCAATAGATGGTTTCATCTATGATATAAATTCAAAAACCTGCATCAAGACCATGAAAATAAGGATTTAATGTGTTATGAAAAGCATCTGTTTTAATGCTAATGAACAAGGACGCCTCACTCTTGTTTAAAGCCATTAATGTGAAAATTTGTAGAAAAAAATGATTTTAGTAACAATGAAGTGTTAAAATCATATATTGAGTCAAAATCATATATTGTGTCACTCTAAACCAATTATAACATTTTTTTATGCATGTACAATAATAATGAAAGGAAATAGAGGAAAATATAAAGGAAAACATGACAGTTTTTTTGTATATTATTATTATATTTTGTTTGTTTGCAGATTACAGTATTTTAGCAGATTAAAATGAATGAATCACTGAAACGTCACACCATTTTCCGCTTTTTAAATCACAAGTATACATTATAGGTGAAGATAAGAAAACAGTTGTGTATGTTGTAAAGCAGGGATACTCAAATTTAGAGGGGTGCACAAAAAGGGCCACACATTTGGGAATTTGCATAAAAAATAAAAATAAAAACTTTGTTTAATATATTTTTTTCAAATTTTACTTTAAAAAGCTTTTTATTACTAAGTCTACTTGTAGGTTTTTGTTCTACTTCAAAAAGTAATAATAATGAACAAGGTAAAAACTAGATGGCATGGTGGCTTGGTGGTTAGCACTGTCGCTTTACAGCATGAAAGTTGACATTTCTGTGTGGAGTTTGCATGTTCTCTGTTTGCTTGGATTTCTTCCGGGTGCTCTAATTTCCCCCACAGTCCAAAGACATGCGCTAAAGGTGAACTAAACTGAACATTGTGTGTGAATACGAGAATGTATGAGTGTTTCCCGGTACTGGGTTGCAGCTGGAAGGGCATCCACTGTGTAAGACATATGCTAGAATACACAGCAAATTTTAGATAGTAGATCTACCTTAGAGTTAAAATGAACACTCCCTTAGAGTTTATATGGAAACCACTATAAATGTTAAAATAACACTTTTGAAAGAGTTAACATTATCAACACTCAGAGAGTGTTAACTAGCAAACTCTTATAGTGTAAAATATTAACACCACAAAGGATCATATGAACACCACTCAGTGTGATGTGTCAAATTTTCAACACCGCATGGAAATAAAAATATATTGTGGTTAATATTGACAACGCTTTATAAACTATTCTGTTAATGTTTAAGGAAAACAATTCAAAACACTCACATTTTATCTATTTGAACCAAGAAGAGCAGTTTTAAGACAGCTAGATTTTCTTTAATTTTTATGTAACAAAATAAAGATGAAAAATTATGCTTTTTTGTGAGATATTTAAAACTAATGTACTGTTTATATAATTATTTGGATGTCAAATGTGTATATATACAAACATTTTAAGTACTTTTACTCACCAGTTGCTTCTTCTCATTGCACCTCGGGGCAGACGAAAACGGTATCTGGAAAAATCCTCCAGGGATATTACGCCATAAATTCCCGGATGTAGTAGTTAACACTAAATTAGCATTAGACACACGTAACTCTGTATGACAAGGAGGCAAATCAGCTTCAAACACTGAGAGGGTTATTTTATCTTAATCTAACTCTAGAATTTCAACACTTTACTCTGAATTACCGAAACACTCAAAATTTAACACTTATGAATTTGCTGTGTAGTTGGCGGTTCATTCTGCTATGGCGACCCCTGATAAATAAGGGACTAAGCCGAAGGAAAATGAATGAATGGTAATAAAAAAAAGTAAGGCTTCAGATTTAATGCTAAAGAACAAGCACACCTCTTTCACATCTAACATCATTAATGTGACAATTTACGGCATAATTGGAATTGGAATAACAATACAGTAATATATTGCATAAAATAATCACACATTTTTTTTAAAAGATAAACATTACAAACGGTAATAAACAGTGTCCAAATGACAATGTATTCCAAATGCTGTGCACTCTGGCCAAATACAACAGTTTTGTGTGCAATGCAGAGCATAATTTAAATTATTAATCATTGAAAATTGAATATCGGAATAAATTTTAATGAATTCTACAGGAATGGTTTCAGTGTCAGCCATTGTAAACATCATCTACAGCTATTTAGCAGCTGCGTCAACAAAAATAAGTTGTAGACAGTGCTATTTAAGGTGTCTGATTTAATGCTAATGAACAAGTACGCCTCAGTGTTGTATAACATCATTAATCTGACAATTTGCTAAGAAATTCTGTTTGGATTACTATTTATTTTTGCTTTAATGGATCGTCTATGAGTTGAAGTGCAGGTATTTGGCGTTGCGTTCGGGTGTCCTTCCAGCCATTTGCATTTCTGCCACATCCCGCGTAAGCCTGCTTCTCATTATTCCATGGTAATGTTCCCATTATATCCTGCAGCTTTGCAATGAACCCTTTAAAGCAGGAGAGAAAAATAGCTCCGAGGAGGCAAGTAAACTGAATACGAAGTTACACCGGGCTGGCAAAGCATGACACGAGCATACTACTAGCCTAGCTGGGTGTCTGTTTGAATACATAACACTCTGGAAGCCACCCAATAATGAATGACAATGAATCTAAAACACTGACACAATTAACTGGAAAACTCACCAGAGAGCGGGCAGTTTTCCGGCCCCAGATTTGGAAGGCCATCCATAAAGCATTTTCTTTGTGGGTGGTTCAGATCCATTCCCTGTTGGACAATGAAAGCTTTGGCTCTTAACTTCCACAATGCTCTAAAGCGAGCACTAGTCTGTCAGTGGCACAGAAGCAAATAATAACATATTGTGTTTTGACAGTGCCATTGATACACACTGAAATTAATTAGGATAATGAGGCAACATAACCAGAAAATTTATAATTTTGTGATCGCTGACATATTGAGTATTTTTTTTAATGAAACCATCCCACACAATTATCTGTACTGTCAAATTCTAATACAAGTTAGATTGAGGATGAAAAAATATCACGATTTGCCAAAATTTGTGTCCCAAATTATAGACAATACACTGTGGACTGCATAGCAGTGGTCCCCAACCCTCTTATCACCATGGACCAGCCAACGCTTGACAATTTTTTTCTGTGGGCCAGGGGACTGGGGCCCAGGGGTTGGGTGAGAGGGGGTTTGGGGTGTTCGTAGTGTATGGTCTATGTTGATTGCTAGGCGACCATCTACCATTTTCTCAGAGGATGATGAGCTGACAAAACATTGCTGCAACTCTGATACAAGGTTTATTTATGGAGAAAATTAAAAAGCAGTGCAGTGTTTGGGTGTTCTGTGTTCGCCTGAGATAATTAGTATACAGAGGTATACGTATTTTATTGAATGAATGAATGAATGTCACGTGACTCATGGTGCGCTCGTGGCCTTCTGAAAGACGTGAGATATGCACGAGTAACCCTTTGGAAGTAACGAACTCGCACGCGGAAAACATGCAGTGTTTAAAAAAAGTCGCAGTCATTTACAATCTCCAGCAGTTTATCTTCCTCTTGCACAGACATGCTGGATTCACCTGATTTGTTGAAAAATGGGTAGCGGATCTATTTCTTGGCAGTTTGTGGGTTCTTCATTGGGCCTTTTCTCCTTCACAAAGAAACTTTCCAAACAAGTCTGTTTTTTACTCATTTTGCTACCTTGTGGGTTACATTTTGGTGCTCAAGTGACAGAGATATAACCAAGAGAATATGATAATTTTTCAAAATTAATAATTTTTTCAAAATAAAATATTTTTCAAAATAAAAGGTTGTGCAGACTCAGATAATCAATAAAACAGAAATTTTTAATGATTTCTTGTTCGGCCAATTTTTTCATCTAGAATGTCTGACAGACCTCCTAGATAAACTGTCAGTTGAATGCATGGTGTGTCAAAAACAATGACTACTAATAATACTTAATAATAATAATAATAATAATAATAATAATAATAATAATTCAATTAATCGCATCATTCAGGTGTTTAAAGTGGAGTTCTTTTTATATTTTTTTCAGTGTGAACAGACTACCTGCAAATACGCATTATAAAGCAAAACAAAACAATGTAAATATAACAAAAAGATGGGCCAGGATTACTAAACAGGGCAAATAGTTGTGAACGTGCAATTCCATAAATGGACATTTCCAATAGAATATAGTTCTGATCTACAGTATAGATGTATCTGATCTATCTGATCTACTGACAATGTGCAAATGAAAGAACACAGATGCAGCAGCTCATTCTGTAATGTGAAATGCAGTGTATAATCCAGTTCAAATTAGCATTCAAACAAATAAAGCTGGTGATAATAAGATATGCATATTGGGCTGTATTAACGTCAGCATAATATGGGTTAAGACGTGTTTTTGTGGTGGTAAATAATGACACAAATACCAGTATACTGATGACAGTAAACCTTTTATTTATTTTATTTTACTTTATTTCTGTTGCATGAATAAATAATCTTATTTTCAAAGAAATAAACAACAATAAAAGAAACAAGAAAATAAAAACAACAAAGAATAAAAATTATTAAAAACTGATTAAACCAGGTTTTAAAGGAATGAAAAAGAAAAGAAAGACGTGATCTTTCAGACATAGCCCAGAGCTAATTCAGTAAATGCACAGCTAAACAGATAGATGAATAAATAGTGAAATAAAAAATACATACATACATCCATACATACATACATACTGTACATAAATAGCTATAACAGTAGCCTGTGTCAGAGTTATTTTCAAATTAATTTTCCACTTAATTTTACTTTACTCAAGGCTACAATTCTGATTGTTTATTGCATGTTTGTCATGTAATTTCAAGAAAGATTTTAGATTTGCAGAGATAACATTAGATTTTTTTTTCCATCGTTTGAACAGTGTCTTTTTTTTCCAAAATGCAATGGATAAATGCAGAAGAAAAAAATGTTTCTCACAATTCTGAGAAAAGAAAGTCATATTTGTGAAATATAAAAGTGAAATTTAAAAAACTTCGAGAAAAAAGTCAGAATTCTGAGACCAAAAATAACAAATAGCCTTTTTCTTTTCACACAGGCAGAAACAAGATGCCATACAATGCAGTATGTACAGTAATATGGTCAATTAAAAAAAATATTGTCCAAATGTTTTCGTCAATTTCTAACTGCATGTCTTTAGGCTAAGGAAGATTCTATAATTCGCTTGGTGCATTGGTATAAAAAAAGTTAATGGTGTGATGCATTGGTTAAAAAGGTGCAGCGGACACAAGTTGACATTAATTGGGGATTAACTTTTTGTTGTAATATGTCTCCTATCGATGGATCGATCACCATGGGAAAATGAAAATACTTGTGTTTTTTAATGTATTTGTATTATTTAATGTTTTGCATAGCCGACATATCACAAGTACACTTTTCATATGCAAATGTTACATACTGTATAATAAAAAAATATAAACTTATGTGGAGTAGACGACCGAATGAATATGGTAAAATATGCATTTTGCAAGAAAAAAAAAATGTTTTTTGACATAAAATGTGCTCACTGTAGAATTTTAAACCTACAAATGATTGCAGCTGTAATGGGAGTCTTGCAATGGGTGAATAAAAAGTCAAACTAGTATAGTCCTAAGCTCAACTGAGTTACTGGCTGTTTCTTATTGCAAATGTGGTAAATTGTTGTCTTTTTTATTTAGTTTATTTATTTAGTGATTTTAATGCTTTAAACAGCAGTTCTATTTGCCTTTCTACAGTAACTATAAAAAGTGAATCTTCCATAAATAGATAAATAAAAACATAAATAAAATCAAATAACCACATAAAAAGGCAAGTAAATTTATATATATAGCACATTTCATACACAATGGTTATTCAAAGTACTTTACATAAACAACAATAAAAGAAACAAGAAAATCAAAACAACAAAGAATAAAAATAATGAAAAACAGATTAAAACAGGCTTTAAAGGAATGAAAAATGAAAAGAAAGACATAATAGTGCGATCTGTCAGACATAGCCCAGTGCTCATTCCGTAAAGGCACAGCTAAACGGATAGATGAATAAAGAGCTAAATAAAAAATACATACATACTATACACTAGCTATAACAGTAGCCTGTGTGAGAGAGTGTTAAGAGTGTTAATATCAATTGGAGACATCAGTGTTCAAGGAACTAAGCTTAGTTGTACAGTATTTCTAATGTATTAAATCATTGACCATGCATTGAGATGCATATTCTATCGGCTTCAGTTCTAAGATGCACATCACTAGGCTTTAGTGAGTTTTTTTTTGTTTTTGTTTTTGTTTGTTTTGTTTTGTTTTTTGCTGCTAAAGAGAGTGAATTATGAGAGTAAAAGATGTTAGAAAATCTGGCCTAACACTTGTTTTAATAAAGTGCCTATTGAGTTTAGAACCCCTGAAGTGTGCTGCATGTTTGGTAGAGGGTAATTGAGAATGAATGTGAAAATGCCTCAATTACACTCTGATTGTCCTGTAGTGGTGTTCGAGCTATAAATCCTCAAAAGCCTCTTGTATCCATGCATGTTCTACATCCGTAAAACAGATTGAATGAATAATTGTGTTAATAAGAACTATACTAACTTGAGAAATGCATTAAGTAGAGACAAATAATGAATTGTATTGGTTATTTGGGTTATGGATGTCTTAATACTCGAATTAATGTTTATTTTACCTTAAAAAATGTGTCAAGGCAACACTGTATATATATATATATATATATATATATATATATATATATATATATAT
>CAIGQQ010034267.1:778127-791917 GCA_903798035.1 Danio albolineatus
ATATATATATATATATATATATATATATACAGTTGAAGTCAGAATTATTAGCCCCCCTGATTTATTAGCCCCCTGTTTATTTTTCCCCCAATTTATGTTTAACAGAGACAATTTTTTTCAACACATTTCTAAACGTAATAGTTTTAATAACTAATCACTAATAACTGATTTCTTTTATCTTTGCCATGATAACAGTAAATAATATTTTACTTGATATTTTTCAAGACACTTATCTACAGCTTAAAAAGACATTTAAAGGCTTAACTAGGTTAAATAGGTTAACTAGGCAGGTTAGAGTAATTAGGCAAGTTATCAGACATACTGTGAAAATTGCCTTGCCCTGTTAAATATCATTTGGGAAATAATAAATATATATATATATATTAAAAGGGGGGCTAATAATTCTGACTTCAGCTATATATATATATACATATATATATATATATATATATTCCAGCATTATATTTAATTAATGAATTAACATTTTATTGAAATGTCTGTCTATATTAACAACTAATTGGGAGCAGAAAAATATCAATCTGTAAACATGTTTTCCTATTTTAAATGAGGAAAATAAACATGCGTTATGGATGTGTAAAAAAAAGTTAACAAGTTTACAGTATATAATATACTTTGTAGAACTTCTGTGAATTAATCTGCACAACCCAAAAGAAACAATGCTTATCAAAAGGATAAGAGTTGATTCCCTATAGAACAAAAACTATTGATTTTCTTTTATTTGAGATTTGTTTCCATGTATGAAGAAAAAGCTCCATTATGGATGTGACAGATGTGAAATTGGCTCTTGTGTGATTTTGGTTAATCAAATATAATTGTTTGAAATGTTTTGACATCTTTGATTATTTTTAAAGCACTGTAAAATACTGCAGATACAAAAACTTTGTTGCTATTTTGGCGAAAACTTTTTTTTTATGGCAATGTTGACATTTGCATGGAACTCTCTCTGTCTCTCTCTCTCTCTCTCTCTGTCTGTCTGTTTGTCTGCTTGTCCACCTGTCTGTCTATCCATCTATCTATAAAGGGAGAGAAAGAGGGGAAAAAATCATGTCTAATTTGAAATTATCTTTGAAAGTAGCATTTTTCATAACTATAGATTTGACACATAGTACACATATATATTCAGTTACTTCAATAATCCTCAAGTATGTATCACCATTTAAGTTGATGTCTTATGTTATGTTAGGTTCATGCTGAAAATGTGGTGAGCAGTTCTGAAATAGAGAATAACCACTGCTTGACATGTACTTGCAAAGTTTCTTATAGTCAGTTAAATGTCTGTTGAATGTCAGCATCAACAGATATTAGGTAGACAGTCTACTAATACTCAAATGGACCATTGAAATTATGAAAAGCACAGTATTAAGTCAAAGAAACAATTTTTAAAATAATATCCTCACTAAAATATTAACATGACAATCGTAACTTTTACATTTTTTGTTTTGACAAAATATATTGTGCATAAAGATGCAACGGGAATACTGAATCAAATGTAACGATAACAGCTCATAACTAAACACAGAGCAAACTGAAAGTTCTGATCTGGAAAAGAATGAGGAGGACAGAGCTCATTAACAGTGTCTACGATGACATGAATTTGAACTGAGGAAATGAGGCAGTATCTGTCCCTGCAGATTCATCGCACTGACTGGCTTTTCATCTGAAATACCAATCGCATCAGCACTTACACCAACATCCCACCAATGAGGCTCAGATTAATTATAACTGCCCAGTTAATAATTGCATATGTAGGTTTATGCAAGACCTCAGCTAATGCAATATAGCAGTGTCTCTGAGCATGCATATATATATATCAATATTCACAGTTTAAGCTTAATACCAGTGGATTGAGGGATTAGATTTCAGCTCAGGTTTGCGATAAATACTTTTTTTTTTTCAGAAACTAGTTCCGTTTCTTCTTGCATGTTCCATAGTGTGCATATATAAGTGACATATCAAAACTAGCTAATATCATATTAATACCATTAACAGCTGATTAGTTCATATGCATGTACACTGCATTTACAGTCACACATTACAGAGAATTGATTGATGCTAAATTTAAAAAGTGAATGTGTTTTTTTTTTACTTTTTTTATTTATTAAAAACTATGCATACTAAACCCATCAGTAGTTGGTGCCAAAACTGTGTCTAAATGAGCAAGCCAATTATTCTTTAATTCAACTGATTTATTCAAATGACTGGTTCGTTCAGGAGCAAAAAGTGGCCATATTTATGAATGTGACATTGAATCAAAAATCGAACTGGTTAATTCAAAAATGATTCCTGCCATGTCATTTCAAAAGAAGGCTTAACCCTAACACAACCCTTAGTCATAATTAGGGCCAGACGGAATCTGCGGACATTTTTTGCTATTACTGCGCAGTATTTTGTTAAAAATCTGCGGACTTATGCGGAATAATTTTGGGAGGATCATAACTAAAACCTTAATATATGAAATAAAAAGTAATACCTTTTTAACTTTTATTTAATGTTTACAATGTGAATCCAATTAGATCCACTTTATTTGGTAAACAAAGCAAGTCTCTCATATAAAATATCCACTAAAAGACAGAAAATAGTACTTTACAAACTGTATTGTAAAAAAAAAAATCATATGAATATTTTCATATTAGACAATAATATTACTGAAATTAATATAAAAACTGAATAAATATAAATTTACACACATTTACACCAGTACATAAACAGAATCAATGATGGGCTGAAAATCTGCAGAAATCTGGGGAATTCTGCGCGTGCAGATTCCGTGTGGCCCTAATCATAATCAAAGTGAGCAAGAAAATCAGTAATACCAGCCTGCATCGATGCCATGATGGATGGCTATTACACACCCCTACACACATGCAGAACTAGTGAACGTCATCTCAATGCAAATTATATTTTACAGACAAATTAAATTAAACTTTTTTTTTCACCATCTCAGAAAAGTATTTCATATAATGTTAAATGTGTAATGCAAATGTTAAAATGTGTTAGTTTAGAAAACATTCACTTTAATAAACGTGTTTTGGGGTGATAAAGTACTGAGCAAGGAACCTTGTGGAAATAAATCTTCATTAATTGATTATGTGCCTTAAAAATTATTTCAGTTTCATGCGATTATTTTTAACTACAGATGCATTATTGACATTTTAAAAACCACTCTGGATTCCACAAAGAATCTTTCATACCACTTTTCCACCATCATGATCTAGTGCTAGTTCCGACCCAGTGCTATTGTGGGTTCAGAGCTGATTCATCTGGCAAAAATTCTAATATCTGCCTAGCTTTTCCATGGACTAAAGAGCCACCGTAGAGTAAGGTCTGACATCACTGCATGGGTCTCATCTTTCCCAGAAACACAAACAAGGAAGCACCCAAAGCAAACATAGCATCAATGATCTGTTGCTGTTCATGTCAAGAACTATATGTGAACCTACAGTACACCAGTATCCAAACACAGCAAATCAAAGTGTTCATGTTGTATGCTGTAATTTGTATAGACAAATATAAGGAACAATAATGAGTTTGTGCATTATGCTGTGATTTGAATAGATCTGAGTGAAACAGCATGATTCATGTCAATTTTACGATGATGTAATAGATTGACCTTGCTAATTAAATACACACTCTCCAAACCACTAATTCAAAATAAAAGGTTCAGAAGTGTTCGGAAGCTTCATGAAGCAATTTGTTCTGTTGCTATTTCAAATATTGTGCTCAAAACCTTTTCTGTTTGTCTCAATGGTCAGAGTATCCCATCGTCAATCACTGACGCAAGTACTTCTTACCTCTAGTCTAGCAATGTTTTGGTTCTATGTTAAAGAACAAAAAAAAAGAATAACATATTTTCTGGTTTAGAGCTGGTGCGTTTGTGTTTCGAAAGACTAACAAACAATTGAGACTTAGGGTGCTTTCACACTTGGTTCAGTTGCCTGCACCGTACCCAAGTTCGATTGTCCCCCCTTGCCACCTGCTTGGTTGGTTTGTGTTCACACTGTCTTTTTTCCTTCTGAACTTCGGTACGTTTGCGTCATCAAGCCGATGTTTTGTTTACATCTGTTGCCAGGCGACGGACACGAAAGCAAAGCGCCAAAATGGAAAGACGTCCGCACATCGCAGTTGTTTCGCTTTTACTGAACCTTTTGGTTTAGAACATACAGAAAACGGCTCGCGTCTATCTGACGCAAACATATTATACACGTTCAGAACATCACGCGATGTCCAAGCTGTTTTTTGGAGGAGACAAGCAAACATTATCACTGTGTTTGCCCTGGCTCAGTCGCGCTTGTCAGCGCGTGATACTCAGACACGCACACACACACACACACACACGAATGAACGTTATAAAAACTATAGTTTGCTGTACTGTTGACGGTTCACTTCCGGCGTTTGGTATGATTGCATTCATACTACAAGTGAACCGTACCAGAGTTCACATGAACTGTACCCCAGACCACGTCTTTCAGGCGAACTCGGGTACGGTTCACGGGTGCGCACCCGAGTTCAGAAGACGTGTTCACATTAGCTAAATGTACCGTACTATGACGTCAAAGGAACCCGGGTGCGGACCAAAAGTGCTAGTGTGAAAGCCCCCTTAGACTCTGGCCCCTGGCTCTAAACCCTATAAACATGCCTATGGCCAGGGGGGTTCGGCTGGTTCAAATGACCCATCCCCCATGGTCAAAAGATCCAGAATTTGTCCTTTTAATTATTTTATGTACATTATAAAAAATGATTTTGTGAGAAAAAAAAGTATAATTTTAAATAACTACTGTATGGCCAGTAATTCCCATGGAACCTCAAAGCCACAATAATATGACGTGAGTCATGTGACATAGCCATTGAGCGGGAACTTTTGAATGTTTGATGCAACATCCATACTGAGTAAAGCTATGAAGAAGAGAAAGCACTACAGAAGAGAAAACAGGCAGCAGCATCATTGTCACAAAATATTGAATGTACGTTCATAAAAACTGCCAAACAGGGTAAGGCTAAAAGGTGCTAATCCCGTCACATCTGTGTTTTTGAGGCTGCTTACACTGGTCACTTCATTTGTTTTATTCTGGCCGGACATAAATCTGATTGCTCAACTCACTGCAGAATGTTGTCTGAGATGCATTCCAGATGAAACTGGACAGGTTTTTCAGACTAAATTTATTTAAATAAAAATAAATAATGACTTGGAGAAAATCTGACCTGCACCTTGTTTAGAGCACTTGCAGGTGTGTTTTTACAACCAAACACACGTAACATGTAAAACTACATTAAAACACATTTACTATAAGCATAAAAAGTGTTTACGGACATCATGTGTGTTTGGACAAAATTTGCACATGATCTTAGTAAGCAACTTGACAAAACAATCATTTTAATTATTACTGCAAAAAGCATGCTCATGATTCCAGAAGACAGCACAAAATATTTTATAAAAATCACCAAAATGCTAAAAAAAAAAAGGTCTACTTTTAGAGAAAAAAGGTGCCTCTTCACAAGGCTGGCTACTGGACTGATAAAACCCTCAATATTTTAAGTGTACTTCATTTTCTACAGTAGGTTGTGTGGTGTTTTCGAAGAATAATCTGAAAACAAACCTCACCATCACACACAAACAGACTAAAACCTACCCTCGCTCACCAATAGTTTCACACATTTAATCCTGGGATTTATAGGTATGGGATCGTTAGACAGGTCAGATGTGCTTAAGTGCATTAAAACACATAAAGTGCACAGCAGGGGAGAAAAAAAAAAAACAGACTTTATTCCCAACCCAGCTCAAACAGCATCAGGAGGGCGTTTAGTACTGTATATCATATTGACTGAACATCCAGAGCTGACCTTTTCATCAGACGTTGGTAGACATTTCTAAGGATCAAAACGCTGGACTTACAAGTTACAATTTGAAGTGAAGGTTCAAGAGCACAGAATGAAAAGAATATGCTTTGACTCGCAGCAATCAAAGCTCAGAGATGACTTTACTGTAGCTGTGCTGCATTCCCAAGTCTTAGTGAACTTTCAGAGAAATCCTCATGAGGTTGCATCAGAACAGTGTATAATGATAACTGTTATATATATATATATATATATATATAGCTGCAAAGTCAGTGAAAGTCAAATCCTAATGTTTCACAGATAACCTAAACAGGCAATTTGCAAGTCAAACTATTACAGGAAGGGGCAAAGAAAGGCAGATTAATGAGAGTGTTGTTTAGTTGTGGAATCTTAAGTGCTGTTTGAGCCTGTTTATACAATTTGTCTTCACACATATCAGCTGTAGTTGATTTCTAAGTTTAGGTTATGGTTTTCTTTCCATTCATTGAAATCATTTAATGTTTATTTACTGCATTAAGTAATATCAGAAAGTGTATAAAAAGATGTTATGAATACTTAAATACAGATATGTTTATGAAGTTAAAAAGGTGGTTATTTCAATTAAAAATATGTAGTACATTTTATTTGCAATCAGTTACAAGACAATGCCAAGCGATATTGAATTAAATGTAAGGTTTTGAAGTAAAAAGGCTGAAATATTTTCTTACACAACTTTCAGGCTCTACACCAGCTGTTATAAATATAAAATACCACATAAAGCAAAACATTGTACAACAATAGGTATAATGCATGTAATATAGGCACAATTCCCTTTTAGAATTCCTTACAATTCAGTATGATTCACAAGTGTTATATTTTTTAAAGAGCCCATATTATGGGTTTTTGAAAATGAGCTTGCATGTAGTGTGTTCCACAGCTCTAAGTGAAGTGAAATGTCCAACTAAGGCTTAAATCTGAAAGTGCACAGTGTTTAAAACTATGGATTCATCTATAAAAGAGTCGACTCATAGTTCTTCAAATGAATCGTTGTTATAACGAATCTTTAGCCGTTTCGGCATTACGTGAACACGAAACATAAGCCCCGCCCACTAGCTGCGCACGCAGACTGCGGGAAAGTTGAAACTCCCCGGCCCCGCCCACAGACAGGAAGAGAAAGTGGAAGATGACAAGCACTATCGCATTCAGGTTAAATCATGTTACGTCGTGGACGCAGTGCTCTGAAGTGTGAGGGGAAAGGTGTGCTCTTTTCCCTTCCTAAAGATAAAGCTGTGAGAGTCAGTGCGTGAGGCATTTTTGCAAAAATAAACCTCGGCATTAGCCCAGCTTTGTGCTGTGTTCCCTCTGAGGAGTGCTTCTAAAATCTACACTATTACAACGGGGGATTCGCCGCCGGCCGTCGTTAACAGAAGGAGCATGGGGAGCACCGGGACGTTTCCCAGTGGCCTGACGGCTGATCTGCCCTGCCACCGTGAATCTGGCGTGCACCCTCTATCGAACCTCTCCTTCTTTCCCCATTTCAACGTAAGTGTGATTAAAACTATTGCCTCGCTGTTTTCTCTAGCTTGCAAATTATGTATTTAATTGTGTTTTGAAAACGCGACGCGTGTTGCTTTGTTTATGGATTAAAATGCGTTTGTGAGCTCGTGCTCCTCTGTTGTTTGTCGTTGCTATGGCCACCATGGGCTGTTCCTACTCACGCGCGGCGGTCATGCGTCATACTGGGTCAGCTTTTGCTGCTGTGTGCATTAATACTGAATGTCTGTCGCTGTTTTTAGTTATGGTTAACAATAGAGTAATATGCTGGGAGGTTGAGTTCGGGAGTGAGCTGTCTTAACTTCTGTGAAGCGTGTTTCGGGCGCTGCGATCGGACCAATGTTGGCGACCCGGGGGTTTCACAGACCGTACCAAAACGCTGAGGACCGGGGGGTGGTTTTCCGGGAGAAATAACAAATCGGGAGGGTGTCGTTAGATGGGTCTGAAATACGGGCTACTCCTGGGAAAAACGGGAGTGTTGGCAGGTACGCTCACGTATTCACTGTGCCGTGATGGGCATTCTCTCGCGCTGAGCGCTGTCGACCAATCGCAACAGACTGGGTCATCGACTCATCTGTCCAATCAGCGCAGTTTAGCATCGCGCTAAGGAGTTGTTTGGGAACAAATGAATCGCTGAACGATTCATATGGGAGTCGCTGGAATAATGAGGTAAAAATAAATGCAGATTATAAGACAATGAATGTGTTTTTTGACCTTGCATGCATATCAGCCTGTTGATGAAGACCCCCAAAACCAAAATATGACATTTTTTAATGTACAATATGGGCTCTTTAAGAACCCAATCAAATTTTGGGGGGTGTCAGCAATGTTATCAGCATATTAATAATGTATTGTGTTTATGCGTCACTGTAAAAAATTGCTGGGTTTCATATATTTCCTTCTTGTTGTCACAAAACAAGTCGAGTCAGTCAATCTAATCATTTTTACAAATTTAGACTGAACATAAAACAATTGAGTTGTCACCCCCAAAATTTGAGAATTGAGTTGTTTCAACTTATTTTAAATAAGAAGTTTGAACAAGCAGCAACAGTAATTTTCTGTATATAAAAAGATAAAAAACTAACATGTATAACAAATAAAACCAATAATTTAAGGGAAAATAAGGGCAATGCAGGAGTTTAAGGTGTTAAACTCAACCATATAGACAATTTGACTCCATTTTCCTATAATAAAACTTGTTAATGATGATTTATTAATAATTATAATGGTTTGTTTCATTATTTATCTTTATTTACAAGTAGCAGCGTAATTACAGCTGCTGTATATTTCTGTCTGTTTGCATCCCGTCCCTTTGTGACCCCCCTTTGTGAACACATTTTTGTAATCCCCTTGTCCCGTGGCAGTGTCACATGTGGTGGTAGAGGTCATTTTTGAACTGTCACTCATTGTACAGCATATGCTGGTCAAAGACTAGCTCTCCCAAGTAGGTAACAAATTAAATTTACACAATCAATTTTATGTACAAAGTATATTAAATTTAGGGAAAAGTGTATTTTTTTCAGCATTTGTACAAATAAAACGTCAAAAATGAGGTGAAACAATGTTTAATCTTCACTTTGTGTAACAGATGTATTTATTCAAATAATAATAATAATAATAGTAGTAGTAGTAATAATAATATTAATAAAATATACTTTTATTGTCATATTTAATTGTATTATTATATATATATATTTAATTTTTAAAAAAATCTTAATGACAAATGGGTAAAACCTAGAGGTTTGAAAGATAGTGGCAAAGTATAACAACAATTTTTATAGATTTAAGTCAAGTAATATTTTTCAGTTTTAAACTGTGTGCTAGAACAACACATTTCATCCAGTTCCAGATTGCAGATGTTGTTCATTTATACAGCATCTCTCAATTGAGCATTGCTTTTGTGTGAAATAACAGATGCATTATTAATGCACTTACAAAAGTTAGAGTCAGATACATCATTTCACAATAAAAACTGAAATCCTCAATTCACCCCACATGAATGTAGGAATATGACTGTATTAGATGTCCTTATTATGATAATTGCCAACGATATACTGTAACAATTAGACATGTAAAATCCTTTAACGCACAGCAAGCCGATGATTATCCCGCTTATTCCATGGTCATTTGCCAAGTTAGGCCTACGTTTAAAATAGTTTTACTGTTTGCAGCGCAATATTTGTCCGTTTTTTTTTTTTTTTACATGTTCTACATGTCAGTTTTTTACATGTTAGATTTTCTAGCCCCTCCACTGAATCAGCTGTGACAGGCTGACAGGCAGGCAGACAGAGAGACGGAGAGAGCATCTGCGTGATGTTTATACCTTCTAATATTATTAGGATGCCATTTCATCAGTCCGATCACAAGTGGACAAATAAGACATTCCCAGTCACACCTGGAGTGTGTTTCCAGTCACACGTTTCTTTTGTCTTTCTACCACTTCTCTGACAAGGGAGGATCTGTATAATAGCTTTTTTCCCTTAACATTACCTTTAACACTGCGAAAGCTGGCATATACAGTATAGCAGAATTTCCACGATTTATATTTCATAATAAACATACAGATCTTATAAAAGGTACCATATCAATTAAATACGCGTTTTCAAGTCAAGTGTACTCAAGAGTCTATTTCAGAAAGTCTATTTCAGAAATCTCTGCTGTTAAATATAGGTGAATTTTGCATAATGAAAAAAAAACCATCAGGACAGGTAGGAGAACATTCTGCTTTATTTATCTTCTCTAAAACAAAAGCAATCAGCAAAACACACAGGATCAGTGTAATATTACATTATTTACGGTCATAGATTAATTATGAAACTTATCTTTGTGATCTGCCAAAAAAATACCTGAGAAAAAAAAAATTGGTTCAAATGTTCAAAGACTGACTGTTAAATTCACCAAAGATTAATTATATATCCCGTTTTAACAACAGAGATGCACGAGAGTAGATCCAGCGGCGTAGAACCAGAGATTCTCTGGCCGACATAAAGCTTCCCTCGGGGGGAGCTGTTCACGGAGCTGCCGCTGACCGCCTGGAGCTTTCAACATTTTTTAAAAACGTGCTTTTCTTACACACAAATGGCCAATTTTACCTTAAAATAACTACATTCTCGTTAGAAAAACTCTTAAAACTTGAATTTGTGGCATAGTTTATGAGTATTTTTCTAATTTTGTGGATTTCCCGTCCACCATTAACAGCCCTCATCGGTTTCATGCGCAGCACATGCGAGTTGCTATAGTAACTGTAAACGTTTGGGAGAAGCGCATTTATTTCCAACTGTGATCAAAACTGACTGGAACTACTTGTGCGTTTCAACGAAATATACCACATCCTCCAGCCAATCAGAATCAAGAATTTCAACAGACCATGGAATAAATCATGATATCCAACCATCCAGATAAACACAAAACTTGAGCAGTTCTAAGCAGGTTTTGACCACATGACGGTTTCATATCACCACACCATAAGTAATTTTAGTCACACTTTACTAAAAGTTTTCATTAGTTAATACATTTACTTACATGAAATAGTTACTAACAACACTTGTACAGCATTTATCAATCATAGTTCAACATTTACCAATACATTATTAACATCCTAATTCATGCTTGTAAACATTTCACTTTGAGTTGACAAACTAATTGTTATTTCATTCACTAACATGAACAAACACTGTAATAAATGCATTGTTTGTTGTTTGTTAATGTTAGAAAAGCATTAATTAACATTACTAAAACAACCTTATTGCAAAGTGTTACCGTTATTCTAGTTATCAATTGCACTCAACTGCTGTTCATGGACAAATTGCTGACAAATGAAATCTGTTCTCTTGAAATACAGCATCTGAATAATGTATTTAGGTGTGGTAATCATAGATTATTGGTTTATATCTAATAAAACGACACTAAACAGATTCTAAAAGGATTTGTGCATCACTGCGCTCTGTGTCCTTTTCTCTGCAAATGTGCACTGTCATCTATGAGACAAACACACCGCAATGTGTGGAACACAAAGGTGCAGCACATAAGAAAATCATCTCAGCGCGCAAGTTGGCCATGAAGCCTTTTTTTAATCAGAATCACTGAACTCAGTAGGAACGGCACATTGGTTTGCACTTAGCACTCCATGCCGACTCGCCACATTTTTTAATATATATTTTTTTCTAAAGATGTGTTTTGTGCATCTGTGGTCCAGCTCACAATGTGGTCCCAGAATAGAGACGCCTGGCCTGACAAAAAGACCTGCAGGAGGCTTTTAATTTGAGAGAACAACTTCAGGTTGGTGGTATTAGTATGACAGTAGCTGATGTAATTCACAGAGCTTGTTCTCCAGAGCCTTCACGACCTTGTCAGCAGATCCCAGACAAATCAGAAGAGCTGCCCAGCTCTCTGAAAGTTCTCTTCAGCTGGGAAGACAACAGAAATGCATGGTGCTCTGGCAGACAATTAGCAGCACTGTTACTTTCAGATGCAATATCAGACCTTTGCCTGATGTCATTTCTCATTTCTCTGAGCCGCTGGATCTGTTGGCAGTAAGTGCCGAGCGAGCCCTCGGATGAATTACAATGTCAATCTGCATTAAAAGTAAAAGCCAGTGATAGCAGACATCGGGATATCCTCCATTATGTGAACCCCAGCCTTACATATAGAGTGATCTAATAAAAGGCACGATAGCTGGAGTAAATGTTACGATGGAAAACGTCCCCCATAGGAGCGCTGGGTTCCAAACTACTGATAATTGTTTTGTGTCTTACTTGTTTACGATAGAAATTTAATTAGGAATTAATTCTCGTAATTCTGCCGGAGAGTGACTTCAAAGTTAATTCAATGGGAAAAGATTTAAAAAAAAAGAAAAAGTTTCCTTTGGTGCGCTATGATAAGCGCGTTAATTATGTAATTGCTGAGGAATTATGCCAGTGATTAAAATGTTTACATTTTTGGCATACTTGCTGTTGCTATTAAAATCATTCTTATTACAGGGACTTGGTAATCTGAGGATTTTGTGTACACATTTCAGATTGTCTTTTTATTATTATGCTAAATAGCATAGAAAAACAATGGGCAAGTGGCTGATTAGCATGCGGTTCCCGCACAATGTTACAATATAAGTCGCTGCTTAAAGGGATAGTTCATTTACTTTCTCTCTTTCTCATGTGGTTTTAAACCTTTATGGGTTTTTTTTCTGTTCCTGTTGCACACAAAAGAAGATATGTCAATACTGGAACTACCAGAATTCTATTGAACTACCATAGCGGTCATTCTGACCATTCTCATCTAAGATGCCATATTGTCACATCTTATTTACATAAAAAAAATTGAGAATTTTGTTGTTTCAGCTTATTTTAAATGAGTTTGAACAAGCAGCAAAAGCTATTGTTTGAGTGTATAAAACATATATGTATATAACATATACAACAAATATAACCAATAATTAAAGGGAACAATAATGGTGATCCTCAGCAAAAATGACCTCAAAAAGATGTTCTTGCAACCATATAGCCTATTCGACTCAGCAATAGCCATTCGTCTATTAATAAAGCTTGTTAACCAGTTTTTAATTAATTCTGGATGAATTATAATGCTTTGTTTTGTTATTTCATCTTTATTTACAAGTTGCAACATATGTACAGCTACTGTATATTTCTGTCCATGTGCATCTTATCTCTTTGTGCCCCTGGCAGCATTGACGCAAACTGCTGTTACATCTAAACACATTTTTGTAATGCCTTTGTCCCGCGGCAGCACCACACATGGCGGTAGTGGCCATTTTGAACTGTCACTCGTTATATTTGCAGGTCAAAGACTAGCTCTCCCAAGTTGGTAACGAATTAAATTTACAAAATGGATTTTATATACAAAGAAATTATATTAAATTTAGGCAAAAGTATTTTTTGTTTTTTTGTTTGTTTGTTTGTTTTCAGATTGTCTTTTTATCCTTATGTTAAATGGCATAGAAAAAAAATGGCAAGTGGCTGATTAACATGTGCTTGCTGCACAATGCTACAGTATAAGTCAATGCTTAAAGGGATAGTTCATTTACTCTCTCTCTCTCTCTCTTTCTCTCTCTCTCTCTCTCTATCATGGGATTTTAAACCTGTATGCTTTTCTTTTTTTGTTGCACACAAAAGAAGAGATTTTAGGACTGGAGCTACCAGAATTCTATAAAATTACCAGAGTGGTCATTCTGACTGTTCTCAAGAAGTCATATTTGAGATATAAAAATAAAAATTTCATTGTCTGTCATTAAATTTAATTAAGTCATCATCCTAAAAATACAATCTTTTTAGTAATACAGCATATTATATTATATAAATGTACAGATAGGGTACTTCACCAGCCGCTTCCATGACTTACTTTCATTTTCACTTTCACAAGCAGGGGAGAAGTTTTTTTTTTTTTTTTTT
>CAIGQQ010034267.1:791927-806402 GCA_903798035.1 Danio albolineatus
AAACTAACGCCGTGAAGATTGGTGTATTAACGAGAAAATAAAGAAAACAAAGCATGAAGGCAGAACATTAAGATCTAGTTTTTAACATTTTATATTTTTATCTTTTCGATAAGAAAAGATGCACATAAACTGCAATGGAAAGACTTTTACCGCATAAATTCCAGTATGCGCATTAAAAAAGGTCATGTGATTTTGTTATAAGAGGTCATGTGATGATAAAAATGTGTGTAAATGGACAAACCTGCGGCTGAGCACACTGTAAAACATCTGAAAAGTTGTTTTGGTCATTCTAAAACGCCTTACCATTTAAGTAGTTGTGTTATTATAATATTAATAACTTCCAGAATCAAGACCGTCTGTGCTCTGCGTCTGAAACCTTCAAATGCCCCGTGTGCTCACTGCGTGTCAGGATTGCCTTCTGAGGCACAAGTCATTTATTAAATGAAGAAACAGATTGACACAGCTTCTCCTACTGCAGCAAATTACGATTTTACTGCTGATATTTGGCGACACTTAATCAGGAAGTGACGATTTTGTCCGCTTTGACTCGTTGGATGGAAACGCTGCTTTGAGCATAAAGTTCATTCACATTTTTGGCTGGAAACATAGCTAATGTCAATGAAATATGACAACAAGATGCTGCAGTGCCAGAAACTTGTATTATTGTATTATCTTCATAATTTTAAATTATATTTGCGTACTGACCACTGAGAAAACTCCCAATCTTAGACATCTATATATCTTAGACAACCTTAGACATGTATATATTTGTATACATCTCTGGCTCTGGATGCACAGTCCTCCACTGCACCTTGGTCCCACATTCATTTCAAAGGAGCGCTATGGCGGCTCTATTGACACATTCCTTCCAATAGACAACGGTAGCGTAGGTGACATCTAATGTAAATATAATTTATAATGTAAATATCATGTTATTTCCTAACTTTGCTTGTGACAAATTAACAAGCAATTGTCAAAAATCAACAAAAATGAAAAGTACACATCCAGCAGAGCTTCCCAAAGATGTATAGTTTGTTAACACACATACACTTAATACACTTCATTAAACATGTACACATAGGACGTACTCACACTATGTACATTTCCCTTTAACTGGGCCAAAGCCCCCCCTTCCGTCTCCCCCGACGGCCCGCAATCACATTGCATTCGGGCCTGAGCACGCTTACGTCTGCGATGATGCGCTGTTCAGTGTAAGACAAGCGCTCTCAGAGATTTCAGTGGAGATTTCTTTATATCATTATATGGTTTTAGTCGTTTGATATGCAGCGACACACAGTCAAATATTCCGCCGAAGAGATCAGCCACTGCTGACGCTCATAAACAATCATAAAGTCTTCGTGCTGCAGGAATTAGAAGGTTTACTAAAGGCGCAGCTGTCGTGCAGAGAGGGGTTTGCGTCGTTAATAATCTACGACAGTTTGCGTTCAGTAAACAGTAAGAATGATTAATAAATCCATATGAAACAGTCCCCAAAAGTCACGTCTCCTCTTCCGTTTCGGGCTCAGGCGCGCTTTGCACTCACACTACAAGCGTACCGCGCCAAAGCCCAAGTGTATCAGGCACACCTCTTCCAACATGGCCATGGCCGGCCAACTGTACCGTACCTGAGCCTGATTCAGCGCACTCACACTTCTAAAATTATCCGGGAAACGGGCCTGAGCACGGTTCAGATAGCATTGTGTGAGTACGCCCATAGACATCACCTATATGCTATAAAACTGCAGGTTAACTATGTCTGTATATTTGATTGTAATGCAATAATGTGCACCTTTGGTAAAACAGCTTTAAAACAAAACTTATTGTGAAAAGTGCTATACAAATAAACAAATTAATATTAAATCATGTGCAGTATAGAATATTCTGGCTTCAAACATGCAATGACAAATGTTGACAGTCAACAGGTTAAATTAAATTCATTCGTTCATTCATTCTTTTTATTTATTTATTTATTAATCTGGGAACCACTAACTTATCCAGCATATGTTTTACGCAGCGGATGCCCTTCCAGCTGCAACCCATAACTGGGAAACACCCATATATTCTAATTTAAACACATACAATACAGACAATTTAGCTTACCCAATTCACCTATACCCAAAGGAAACCCACGCGATCGCAAGGAGAACATGCAAACTCCACACAGAAATGCCAACAGACCCAGCTGAGGCTCGAAACAGCGACCTTCTTACTGTGAGGCGACAGTGCTACCCAATGCGTTAATTTAAATATTGCTCCTGTAAATAATGGAGTGCTAATATGTGAGTAAAGAGTCTGTATAAATGTACTCTATGAACCATCAATTTGTATGTGTAACCATTTCATAGATAGATGAGCCTCTATGCACACACAGATTTTTTCATTCATTTAAAAGATGCAAGAGTTTGTAATTATTAATAATGCTTTTTTATACATGTATTTAAGTCAAGAGTTTGTATGCGTGTATGTGTAACATATGTTGTATCACGTGTAAGATTTTCATATATTTGCTACTGTAGGGCATTCAGCGGTATACATGTCTGCTTTACATATGCAACTGCTTGACGTACTGTGATGTTTGGTTTTTAGCCCAGCATGGCGCCTCTTACTAAAACATTCTCTTTTATCATAAACAAGTGTGCAGACATGATACAAGTAGGACACTCATATGGCAGCTTCAGTGATTATTCAGGAGCTTTTTCACATGATTCAAGTTAGAAAATAATGATGATGACAACACAACCCGTTTACAGTGTTTGAGGGTCAAAGTAGATGTTGTGAAGTGGATAGGATAGTGCATTACTAAACTAAAAATATTTTTTAGCTGAATCTGTTGTTCTCTGTGATTGAGAAAATGCAAGTCAATAGCTATCACAACTTTGAACGACTGCAAATAAAAAAGCAATAAGACAAAACAAAATTAATCCACATCGCTACTGATGCTCTGAGGGCTTATGGAATGAATTGATTAGTCTGTGCAAAAAAATACAACACATTAAAAATTATTATTACCTTTAATCCACAGCCTATGCAAGTTTACAACTTTATATCTCACTATCACAAATCAGAATGGCATAATTGTTTACCTATGTTGCACCCATAACATTTAAGAGCATTCTTGAATTGTTAAAGGGCCACGAAACCCCCCAGTCTCAGCGGGGTGTTTTCACACCTCTAGTTTGGAAAAGCTCAGGAAAGTGGGTGTGTCCAGCTTGGTTTAGGTAGGAGTGTCGGGGAAAGAGGGAAGGTTTTGCATAAAAATGGGAGTTTCCATTTGCACACGCGCTGATTTTCACACAGAGGCACAACAAACACAGACGCAGGAGGAAAAAGACAGTGACTGTGTTTACATCGACGTCAGTAATCGAATTATTTGGTAAATTAGTAATTTGTCGACTTTAACGGCACTTTCTCTTTAATCCAGGAACGTTTCTTGCATGCCCCTGTGACAAATGAGATGCGAGAAACTGCTAAGAGTGCGTTTTTAATGGATATGCATATGAGAGAATTAAACCCTCCCCATTTCTCTGTGACTTATGCTCTCGGTAGGTAGTGTCAGAAAGCCGTGTGTGTGTGTAGACTATCCTGTTACAAAATGCGGCGGTGTTTATATTTTTCCACTCGGAGAGCAGCATATACAGCAGATCTTTCAGTCTATAATACTGTAGTGATGTTAGCGTGCTGTACACTCAGTAACAGTTCTAATCATTTTGACTAAGGTCTGTCTATAAACACTGAAACAGTGCTGTAGCGGTATTTGGCTAATAAAATGGGTTGGGCGCCAGGGGTAAATAAACCCCACTACAGTATCTTGAGTCATTTAAATAAAACAAAAAACAAAAATAATAATGAATTTCAACAAATGCATGATTTAATCCAGTAAACCAGAATCGAAGAGTCAATGGAACAACCAAATCAATATAATAAAATGAAAAACAAAACAAAAGAAACAACAACCAAGCAAACAATCCTTAACTTCAACACATTTTAGTTGAAGTTTATCAAACACCAAATAAACAAACTTAAATGCCCAGGCCCAGGCACAATACCTATTAATTACCTTTTACAACACAATCAACGGGTGATAAATTAAACAACCATAACAATATAAATTAAATAAATAACTTCAAAAGAAAAAAAAAACAATATTAATCTAAATTTACCCACACACAAATAATAATAATAATAATAATAACAACAACAATAATAATAACAATAATAACTCGAGGCCAAAATCAGCACACCTTAAGCTTCTATAACTCAATCTATAACATTTTACATAGTAGATTTCCCATTTGTGCACGCTGAACAATCGTGGAATAAATGCACTTTGAAGTGTCTCTCAGTTCGTATACACTAAAGTAGATTTTCCATTTAATGGAAACTAACTGACGAAACTAACTTTCCCATCTGAATAAACAAACAAAGAGGACAGATCCTGTACTTACCAAAAACAGGACAATCAACATGAACTGCAGCTGTGTATTTTTTTAAAAGGAGACGAGCAGCAAATCCGGATTTCACCATTTCCAGATGCGGAAAGCTCTCCGGTAAAAAAAAAAAAAAAAAAAAAAAAAAGGGTTCTGCTCCGCACGTGGAAGTCCAGCTTCGCTCTCATGTGGGGAAATGAAACCAAAACCTTGTTGCAGCACATAAACACAACACTGGCAACCTGTGTCTCCAAACAATTCTTCTTCTTACACTTGTTTTAGCAACACAGCGTGGCGCTTCCTTGCAGACTGAACACTAACAAGTACCAAAAATTTTCGAAGCGCTAATGAATATTAATGAAGTTGTGCCGCATACAAAATAGAGCGTGCTGGTTGGTTCGAACCAAGTCTTTCTCATTAATTAATGCCACACGCTCAAAGGTGTTCAAGGATTCAGTCTCGCATTACCATATAAGAATTTACTGTATACTCTGAAGGCTGATTCCTCTGTGCTGCATACTACACGGGCATATTGGAAATGTTCTTCAGCTTGAGGTTTTTGTAAAACCACAAAAACATATTTCAACATACTTATGACAGCAATTGTGGGCGTCACGGTGGCGCAGTGAGTAGCACGATCACCTCACAGCAAGAAGTTCGCTGGTTCGAGCCTCTGCTGGGTCATATCTGTGTGGAGTTTGCATGTTCTCCCCGTGTTCGCATGGGTTTCTTCTGGGTGCTCTGCTTTCCTCCACAAGTCCAAAGACGTGGTATAGGTAAATTGGGTAAGCTAAATTGTCTGTAGTGTATGTGTGTGAAAGAGTGTGTATTGATGTTTCCCAGTGATGGGTTGCAGTTCGAGGGGCATCCGCTGCGTAAAACATAAAATGAATGAATAGCTGCAGTTTTTAGCTAAAACGAACATGTGGGGCTGTATAACCCCAACAACTTTTGTTTCTTTACACACTAATGATATTTAAAAGACACTTTATTGATGAATAAAGGATTAAGTGTGTACAGTTCTTTGCACAACACCAAATAAACACCACAAAACAACTTAACAGTACTGTAAATACGATTTTGTAATTGAATGCATTTGCCTCACCTCTCTGTCTCCATATGGACATTTTTTGTGGCATGATTAATTTGATCTGTAGCTCTCTTTGTTTGGTGTTGTACTTGTGGTGCAGAGGGCTTCGAGTGTCTGGTGAAGCACTGTTTCACAAAACAGGTAAAAGCAACAAAATATAAAACTAGGTGGCCGTGATGCAATTTTCTCTTATGTTCGCTTTTGAAAACACTATTGGGTGGGTTTATGAAAGGGTTTAGGTCAGTGGTTTGCTGGTCTAAGTCGTGTCTTCTTATAGACGAAGGATTTGTATCTGACGCAAATTAAAAATTGTACCTAAGCACCATATTTTAGATTCACAAAAATGTAGGCATCTTATGGATTTTTCACCTACTGTAAATGTGCAATGAATCATACCCGAAGCAATGTATTTTTCGTATCCGCACAAATGTAGGCTGAGGCACATATTTCCTATGAGCTATGGGTTGGTTGTGTAAGTTACATCAAATAAGTAATTAATTACTGATTACTAGGGCCACACGGAATCTGCGTGCACAGAATTCCGCAGATTTCCGCAGATTTTTAGCCCATCATTGATTCTGTTTATTTACTGGTGTAAATGTGTGTAAATGTATATGTATTCAGTTTTCAAATTAATTTCAGTAATAATATTGACTAATATGAAAATATTCATATGATTTATTTACAATATAGTTTGTAAAGTACTATTTTCTGCCTTTTAGTAAATATTTTATAGGAAAGACTTGCTTTGTTTACCAAATAAAGTGAATCTAATTGGATTTGCATTGTAAACATTAAATCAAAGTTAAAAGGTATTACTTTTATTTCATATATTAAGGTTTTAGTTATGACACTCCCAAAATCATTCTGCATAAATCCGCAAATTTTTATGAAAATACTCCACAGAAATAGCAAAAAAATGTCCGCAGATTCTGTTTGGCTCTACTGATTACTCATTACATAATTAAAAGTATTTTTAAATAGCAGTAGTATTTTCTAATTACTGTGTCTGAAAAGAAATTTAAATACTTAAATAGGAATTTAATTATTTACTCAATACTACTTAAAATTGCTATAAATCTAAAAACATACTGTAGACAATAGAAAGTAAACTCTTAATTATTCAAATTTGAGTCAAATGTGGATTTATTTTTTTTATTACCAACATAAATACTCTGCAAAAAAGTTAAATTTCATACTATCAAAATGTGACATGTTTTAAAAAGCTAATTAACATTAACTAATTTCCTAACATTAACCATCTTTAGTTAGAAAATAGAATTCATTCATTCATTTTCTTTTTGGCTTAGTCCCTTTATTAATCCGGGGTCGCCACAGCAGAATGAACCGCCAACTTATCCAGCACATGTTTTTACGCAGCGGATGCCCTTCCAGCTGCAACCTATCTCTGGGAAACATCCATACACACTTATTCACAAGCATCCACTTTGGACAATTTAGCTTACCCAATTCACCTATACCGCATGTCTTTGGACTTGTGGGGGCAACCGGAGCACCCGGAGGAAACCCACGCGACCACGGGGAGAACATGCAAACTCCACACAGAATTGCCAACTGACCCAGCCGAGGCTTGAAACCAGCGACCTTCTTGCTGTGAGGCGAACATGCTACCCACTAGGCCACCGTGGCGCCGAAATTAGAATTGTTCAGCAAAAAAATATTTTTTAGGAACAAATAGTGCTTTTCTGAACTGGTTTATACAGATTGATTGAATTAATTAAATTACCTGAAAATGACAAGTAATACTTTACTTTTTTATGTTATTTAATTATAAATAGGATATGCAATATGAGGATATGTAATTTTATTGCAGAAACTTGTTACTTTGTAACTAATTACAGTACATTGAGCACTCTGATACGAGCTGAAATGATAATAACACTTTTATCAAATGATTTGAAGTCTAAATACTCATCCACTAGATGTGTGTGGAAAGTGAATTTGCTTTTAAAGCAATGAAAACTGCTTTCTCAATACACTGACAACTTGAACAAAACTCATTCAGAGCTCAACTGCAACTAAAGTATTTGAGGGTGTAAGGCTGTTTTTTTTAACTACAGCGGTTCTGAACTGTAGTTCTGCCGAATGACTAAAAGTTATCAGTATGATGGTAAAAAAAACTGTACATTCTAGTCAAAACCATCCTTCTGCAAACTTACACCAAAAGCGGAAATAAGGGCAGTATTAATAGCTTTAAATGTGGGAGAGCGTTGCTATTATGTGATTATATTGTATTGCAATATGGAGCCATTAAATGTTGATGTTAAATCAAAAGTAATTGACAAATACTTGAAAATAAGATGATTTTATGACAATAATTCTCTACGGTTACAACTGAATTAGTTACAAATAACTGTATAAAACAATAAAACATGAAATGATAAAAACATATGATAATAATTGTGCCCAGCTTAAATGTAAATTAAAGTTACCTGGGAGAGAGAGAGGGAGAGAGAGGGGGGGGGGAGGGAGAGAGATAGAGAGAGAAAGAGCAGGAGATGCCAAGGGCCAGAGCAGGAGAAGAAAGAGCCCAGAGCTTTGTTTACCCACCTATTTGTACCCTTCTTGACCATGTGACCAAAGCCTAAAACCTGAGACATTCAAACTGACCAATCGACACGTGACTACATCATCAAACCCCCACAGTCCACAAAGCAGTTCCTGATTTCATCAGGAATTTGTGTGAGCCCTCTTTGGGGAAAAACACATGTTCTGCCATATAAACAAATGCATATAATAATTTTCATCCCTACAAGGGTTTGAGTAACAGCCGATGAGCCAAATGAAAAATACTAACACTGTTATAGTGCTATTATTCATTCATATTCTTTTCGGCTTAGTCCCTTTATTAATCCGGGGTCGCCACAGCGGAATGAACCGCCAACTTATCCAGCATTTGTTTTACGCAGCGGATGCCCTTCCAGCCACAACCCATCTCTGGGAAACACATCCATACATTCTCAGTCACACACATACACCACGGACAATTTAGCTTACCCAATTCACCTGTACCGCATGTCTTTGGACTGTGGGGGAAACCGGAGCACCCGGAGGAAACCCACGCAACCACAGGGAGAACATGCAAACTCCACACAGAAATGCCAACTGACCCAGCCGGGGATCGAACCAGCGACCTTCTTGCTGTGAGGCGAACGTGCTACCCACTAGGTCACCGTGGCGCCCGTTATAGTGCTATTAGTTAGATCTATTTATTTAAAATATGAAAATATTGATTGAAAATGAAAATCAAGTGAAGCTTTATCAAGCCTGCAATTTTTGTTCCCATCTAGTCTAACTTCTGCATTAGCCACAAAAATCAAAGCTCTCTCTATCTCTGTTTTACAAATTGCCAGGAACATAAGGCTACTTCACGGGCCATTCTTCGCAGTGGACCCAACCGTACGCTTCTGTGGACCACTATGCAATTAGCACCTCTCTATTCCAGCTTTCAGCCAACTTAGCCTTCACTCTCCTCACTAAATGAGTTTTCCTCTAAAAGAGCAGACTCTTATGCAAGCAACAGAGCACCTGCCAGCCCCTGTCTCAAGACAGCAGATGAGAGACACATCAGTGATGTGATAACAGGCAGACTGGCAAATTCATGGCATCTTTTGATTCTTGAAAAAGCAATTAATTAAAGAACCGCGCGCACAGAGGTAGGCGATGATGCAAGGACTAAATAAATTGGAGCCAGATCTTTCTTTTAATAAATATTCCGTGCAAGTGGACGCAGTTTTAACAGAACGTCGCCTTCTGTGCAATTTAATGACCATTTCAAACGGAAATTCATGAAATAAAAATAACTATTCAATAAGAACTTGAGTTTTACGGCACTTGGTTTGAGTTAAGAAAGGCATAAATTCTCCCTTAGCGATGCATGAATTATTACAGCGTGCAAGAGAAAAAGTGTGAGTGCATTTTGATTGATGTCTAGAAAGAACTACAAGTTTGATTATGCAACTTAAGCATGCATTGCATCAGTGTGAGGCTGTGATTGGTGTTCTGCATTCAAACGCACAGTGAAGTTGTTTAGTGGTTGAAGTTTCAATGCACCGTATGCAAGATTAATGGCTGCCTCTGGCCCTGAACCGCTAAGGCTAACAGAGACGCCCTGGCCGGCAGCGCACCATTTATAAATCAAGCTAAATGGATCAATATTTTCAGGACTATAGTTGTGAAGTATAGCAACTTCTGCTTTAGGAAAGCCCATTATGATTGGGGATGAGTCACAACGGGTGGTGGAAACTGGAGGTTATTCTGTGACCCCTGTGTTTCATACAATACAACGGTCAATATAATTTCCATCTTTATTACCGCCTTGCGCTAAGATTTAAATTCCTAAGCCCTCGCTAATCCTGTCTTATAGCTGTAATTCTCAATTTAATGGATGAACGCTGATGTAATCACATAAAAAGTTCATTTATAGCTCTGGTTTAATATCGTCTCGAGGGGAGGGGAAAAATATGAGGGATTTGTAAACGTAGCAAAAAATCTCATTAATTACCTGATGTTGATACTTCAGAAGTTTACTTGATTAATCATAGGACAAGGTCCATTAGTAGGGAGCATTTATAGAATTATTCAACTGTTTAATTTACACGTTTGTGTAACTGTTTGTTTGTTTGTTAGATTGTTTGTGTTTAAACCCAATTCATGAATCATTATTTCAGTAAAAGGCGCCACGGTGGCCTAGTGGGTAGCACGTTCGCCTCACAGCAAGAAGGTCACTGGTTCGATCCCCGGCTGGGCCAGTTGGCATTTCTGTGTGGAGTTTGCATGTTCTCCCCGTGGTTGCGTGGGTTTCCTCTGGGTGCTCCGGTTTCCCCCACAGTCCAAAGGCATGCGTTACTGGTGAATTGGGTAAGCTAAAATTGTCCATAATGTATGAACGTGAATGAGAATGTATGGATGTGTTTCCCAGAGATGGGTTGTGGCTGGAAGGGCATCCGCTGCGTAAAACAAATGCTGGATAAGTTGGCGGTTCATTCCGCTGTGGCGACCCCGAATTAATAAATCCCTTCAGAGTCTTCGCATTGGCCAAACAGTGCTATCCTGCATTCAGATAGCAGTTTCCCTGCCTATGGCTACTGCCGACATGAGTGCACTCTCAAGACACCTGTTTCAGTGATATCTGTCAGGTCAGAGGCAACTTTTCTGCATGCCGTTCCATAAAAAAATTGCTTGCGGCATCGTTAATGCACTCGCTCCTTCAAAGAGCTAGACAGAACAGCAGCGATCAGCTACAACAACACAACTGTGACCGAGTGGATTTCACCTCATGTAGTTCATCAGTTCAAGCTGAAACAACTCTAAAGTTGGACTCGATGGCTCTCTTGAAGAAACTTGCGAAAATAATGACCTATTTCGCATGTCCCAGATTTGCTGAAGCCCTTTCTCTCTATTGTGCATCTGTAATGCAGGTGATGGTGATTTATGAGCAGCAGTGGAGGATGTGCCTGAGATTTGATAATTTCCCAAACCCTTCAGCATCGCGCTCGCATGGGGAGATAAGAGACTAGAAATATTGGCTGCCAGTATTAAAACCTCATGTGTGTGCTCTGATTACTTTGTCACTTTGTGCTACAGACTTCCTATTTGTCATGCTGGAGTCCACAGTAATGCAAGGGTTGACCGTGAAATCTCAAACAGTATTATCAGCATTCTGTGCATTTATTTTACGTTTTACGACAGGGAAACATTTTCAAATTTCATTATAATTTTGGAAAATAAGATGCATGTGCTCATTTTACATACAGTATGCATATGTGTAGACGTAAAGCAAGGCAAGACAAGTTTTTTATAAAGCATATTTCATACACAACGATAATGCAAAGTGCTTTACATATTCAGGAATAAAAGAAACAAGTATAACAAAATAAAAACAGCAAAAAACAAAAACAAAAAAAAACAGATACAAATAGATTATAAAATGTGTTAAACCGGGTTTTAAAAGAATAAAAAAGAAGAAAGACATACGGTAATAGTGCTCATTCGCTAAAGGCACAGCTAAACAGATGTACCTAATGTTGGAGCATATCTGATCATTTCTGGAAGCTGATTCCAGCAGTGGGGGGTGTAGAAGCTAAAGGTGGATTCGCCCTGCTTTGACTGAACCCTTGGAAGTTCTTGTTTATTTGATCCTGAGTGATCTTTTAGGTTTATATTCAGTGAGTATATCTGTAATGCATTGAGATCCTTTGAAATCTATTCTGAATGTAACTGGGAGCCAGTGTAAAGACCTGAGGACAGGTGTGATGTGCTCTGATTTTCTGGTTCTGGTCAGAGTCCTGGCAGCAGCATTCTGGATGAGCTGCAACTGTCTGACTGTCTTTTTTGGAAGGCCAGTCAGGAGTGCATTACAGTAATCCACTCTGCTGGTGATAAAAGTTTATATACATATGTACAAATCTAAATGTACATTGGCTAACTAGAATGTTAGCTTAAATTAAAGCAAAACAGCAATTTACAAGATTAAGAATAAAGGAATTACTGTGAAATGAGACATCAGTTAAGTGTTTAAAATAACTTTGTTGTGGGACTAATCATTATAAAGTGAGAGACAACATGACATTTATTTAGATACATTATGATTAGGATTGTATTATTAATGTTTTTTTAATGAAAATGCACAGATTGTTTTGAAGAACAAATATTAACCAAGTATTGTTGCAGGAGCGGATCTAAAAAAAAAATAAAAAAACGTAGGGTGACAAGGGCCTGGCATGAAAATTATAATGTGTGGCAACACTGAAGCAATCGTGTGTGGATTCAAAGAATGCTATAGTGTTTTCACAACTGTTTAGCTGTAACTAGCAACCAACTACATCAAGAAACAAAGAATGGCAGTAATATCTTAATTTGTTAATGTGATGATCCTCAACTTCATTTCATCAAAATTAACTATAATAATAATAATAATAATAATAATTCCTTACATTTATCTGGGCACTCAAAGCGCTTTACACAATGAGGGGGTCTCCTCATCCACCACCAGTGTGCAGCATCCACCTGGATGACGCGACGGCAGCCATATTGCGCCAGACCACACACCACACACCAGCTGATTGGTGGAGAGGAGATAGAGTGATGAAGCCAATTATGATATAGGGATGGTTGGGAGGCCATGATGGACAGTGGGCAGATTTGGCCAGGATGCCAGGGTTAAACCCCTACTCTTTTCGAAGAACATCCTGGAATTTTTAACAACCACAGAGAGTCGGGACCTCAGTTTAACGTCTCATCCGAAAGACGGCGCACACTGAGCAGTATAGACTCCCCGTCACTATACTGGGGCATTAGGACCCACACAGACCACAGGCTGGGCGCCCCCTGCTGGCCTCACTAACACCACTACCGGCAGCTAGCTCTCTGCAACTCTCACATGGTTGCCCACTGAAGCTAAGCAGGGCTGCGCCCTGTCAGTACCTGGATGGGAGACCACATGGAAAATCTTGGTTGCTGCCGGTATTATGCTTCAGTTCGAGAGGAACATCTTTTGTTAGTATAGCCGTTGCCAGAGTTGGAAAATTATGATATCCGGTGTGTTAAAAATTTGAGGGGATGCTAAAAATTGTGCTATATTAATGGCGGACACATTTTTGTGTTATATTTGTTTCATCATTTTTCATAACTAAAATTTGGTGTGTGGATTAGGAATGACAACAGATTCTAAATGATCTGGAGAAATGTTTAATGAATGTTTATACATTTTTGTGTGACTTTCACTGTAAGTGTAGCCAACTAAGCCCACTGTTAATTTCTTGTAATTATAGTGTAAAATGTACAGTGTAAAATGCTACTGTTTTGATGGGGTTTGAAACAGTTTTATATAGTTATCACATAATGATCATTGTGTTTATCTTACCAAATATGGTCTTCTCACTGCAAGAAATTAACGATCCACACGCTTCTTTTATTTATTTATTTTTTAATCACTGCCAGTCAGTTTGACCACCATCTACAATATAGTGTTGCTAAATATTAGTATGAAAACAAACAAAAACTATGTTGCAAACACCATGAGGAATCACAGTAACACTTTATTTTAATGGTCCCTATTACACATATTGTTAACTAAAAGTTCCATTGCAGCTACTGTACAAGCCATTTACTTCTCATTTGAGTATTAGTAGACTATCTGCTTAATATCTGCTGATACTGCTCCTTCAACACATCACTGACTATAAGAAACTTTGCAAGTACATGTCAACTTACATTTACCCTAACCCCAACTTAACAGTCTATTTAGAATCTAATGAAAAGTAGTTGGAATGTAGATGCAATGTAACTTAAATTCAACAAAATGCGTTTAAGGGACCATCAAAATAAAGTGAATCGCTCACACCAAATTCCATCTTCCCACTTCATTTGTTACGATTTGTACGATTGTATTTGTGTCGTGATTCCCCATGAGCTGTGTTCCATGTGCTTCCGTTTATGTAACCATTTTCCCTAGATTCCATTCTGCTTTCCCGCCGTTTTTTAATGTTTATTACAGTAGTTCCACCTGTGTCGCACCCCTGTGTTTATTCAGTTTAATCTTGTATTGTTTATTTATACCCATGTGTGTCATCAGTTCTTTGTCCGGTATTGAACGGCGGTTCATGTTCCAGTTGCAAGTGTGATTTTGTAAATAAGTACGTGTTTTTGATAATTCCCGTGATCCGTGCTTTTGTGAGCGTGCAACCGTGACATCATTAAAAGCCAAATTACTTTTATTAGCGCTGTCAGTATCAGTATTAAAAACAAAATCAATGATGCAATGCTTATAATGACTATCTGGCAACATGATGGAGTATACAGCCCCATGATTCACTTAAACAAAACAGTTCATAGCAGTTGTTTTTTCAGCCTGCGCTTTAATTATTTATGGCTATATGGTGTGTTTATTCACGGATCACGGGAATTATCAAAAACACGTACTTATTTACAAAATCA
>CAIGQQ010034267.1:806802-822443 GCA_903798035.1 Danio albolineatus
AATTTTTATTTCCTTACAGCAATATTCTGCCCCTTCTGTAAATCTGTCTAGGAAACTGATTTATATTTAATACAGAGGGTTACCAGCACAAGGATGGTAGCTTCGGGTGGAATGCATCTTTTGTGCCACCTCGGTAGATGTCCTATATTGTTGCAATCATTTTTTTATCAGTCAAAACATGACTGTATCTGCGATTGTATTTTCATTAACTAACGCTAACTAACATGAACAAATACGGTAAGAAATGTATTGTTCATTGTTTGTTCATGTTAGTAAATGCATTGACTATCATCAACTAATACAACCTTATTGTAAAGTGTTACCAGATTTTCTTTAAATCTCTCTCAATTTTTCCCTCACAAAGTAGTGAAAACACTAGGATTGCATATTTGTTTTGCAAATATAATACATTTTTAAATGTTCAAGAAAAAACTGAAGGGGAGTTTCTCTCATCGAGAAAAGAATATTGCAGTTTGAATCAGTTATTAGTTTTTGTCATAATGATGCAAAAGTATATGGTATTAGCATGTTGTGAAGCGAGGTTATACTTTATTTCAAAAGAGACTTTGTAATAGTAATCAATTATATTGGTTTAGTGTTTGTAAATGCATGAAGCATGTAACAATGACAACTTAAAATAATAATTATAGAGTTTGTGCCCATTTTATCTGTCCAATGTCAGACTGTTTGGAAAAGCAATAGCACACCTAAGCAATTGATGTATCATTCATGTCTGTTGGGATATTTATGGAGAGTAGCATGATGAATTTTAATATGTGGGTTAGTGCTTTATACTTTTACTAAGTATCAGCAATAATAAAAGTGAAATGGTTGGAAAACAAAATACTGACTAAATAAATTAATAAGATAATTAAATAAAATTATGACGATAACTAATATTATGATTATTATTAGTTGTAGGAGTAATAGTAGTAGTGGTTTGTTGCAAAAGAAAGTTGCACAAGGTATTAAATGACCAAAAAATACAACAAACAAATTTAATAGGAAATGCAATTAAACAAAAGATAAGATGCCTAATTTTATAGAACTATACCTTTTATTATTTGTTTTACTTACATCCATTTGTGTTTGTATTGTTACTGTTTCAAAGTCAAATAATTAAAGACAATTACATAATTTAAATATGTTCATTGAGTATTTTTAATTAAAGACTTAAACGGTAACACTTTATTTATATGGTCCCTATTGCACATTTTTTTGGCTAAAAGTTGCAACTGCAACTACATGCCAATTACTTCTCATTTGAGTATTAGTAGACTGTCTGATTAATATCTGCTCATCCTGCTTCTTCAACAGACGTTTAACTGACTATAAGACACTTTGCAAGTGCATGCTAACTTACAATAACTCTAACCCCAGTCTACTTATAATTGAATAAAAATCAGTTGGCATGCAGATGCAATGTAACTTAAATTCAACAAAATGCGCTAAAGGGATCATCAAAGTAAAGTGATACCAAAGAAACATATTTACAGGTAGAATGTATGTCATAAAAATTACTGGATCTAAATGACTAATACAAATTTAAAATATATATGTGTAAAGGGTTGCATACAGTATATTGTCAGTTAACTGCACATATATAAGCAGTTACTGTATACATGAGACCACTTAAAATGTGATTGAAATGTATTCATGAATTATATTAATATACTTGAGTAAACCATATATGATTTTTATTTAATTCTGTAAAAAGCAATTTAATTAATACATTTTAATGCACAAATTAATAAATCTTATCATTTTATACCACAGGGGGCTCATGCCAAGGACGCTGGACAGCCAAATCACAATGGAGAAAACCCCCAGTTACTTTGTGACCCGCGAAGCTCCACGACGCATCTCCAACATGTCTCGCGAAACCAAGCTAATCGTAGTTGTGCGCAACCCAGTCACGAGGGCCATCTCCGACTACACACAAACCCTTTCCAAAAAACCCGACATCCCTTCCTTCGAAGACCTGGCCTTCAAAAACCGCAGCCAGGGCATAGTGGACACGTCCTGGAACGCCATCCGCATCGGCATGTACATCCTGCACCTGGAGAACTGGCTCCAGTACTTCCGGCTGTCCCAGATCCACTTTGTGAGCGGCGAGCGGCTCATCACGGATCCGGCCGGAGAGCTGGGCCGTGTGCAGGACTTTCTGGGCCTCAAGCGGATCATCACGGACAAGCACTTCTACTTCAACCGAACGAAGGGTTTCCCGTGCCTGAAGAAGCCGGAGAGCAGCAGTCAGCCTCGCTGCCTGGGCAAATCCAAGGGCAGGACTCACGTTCAGATCCAGCAGGACGTCATCGAGCAGCTCAGAGAGTTTTATAGGCCATTCAATGTCAAGTTTTACGAGATGGTGGGTCATGACTTTAGATGGGACTGAGGAGGAGGACCTTGCTGCAAGCAGGCTCTCACCTGAGCATGAATGGGCATTTGAGGGATAGCTAGGGCGAAATGAAAATTCTGTCATTGTTTGTTTGTCCCCAAGTGATTGTAACTGATCATAGTATACATATAAATTGATACTTTTAATCAGAGAAATCTGGTCTCGCTATCATATTTTTTTTAACTGATGCTTTGTCAAACAAACAATCATTGTATTTAGATTCTATTACATCAAACAAGATTAGAAAATATTATATATTAAATATTAATATAAATATTTGATTTTTTTAGAGTATATATATATTTTAAAGTATTTTTATTATAAAAATAAATGTTTATTTATTCATTTATTCATTCATTTTCTTTCGGCTTAGTCCCTGATTTATCAGGGTTCGCCACAGTGGAATGAACTACAAATGTTTATTATGTTTAATATTAGCATACAATTTATATATTAGCATATTATTTATGAAGTATCACATGACTAAAAACTGGAATGATCATGAATCTTCAGCTTTGGATCAAAGAAACAAAAAAAATCTTAAAATATACTCAAATAGTAAAACGGCAGCCTTGATGAGCATAAGACTTTCATTATATTAAATATACCACTATACAAACCCTTAACAACATCTGAACAATAGCTCAGTCAACACAGATTTCAAACATGAGTAAATAATGACAGAATTTTCATTCCTCAACCAACTATCTGTTTGAATCAGTTTACTGGAGGAAAGGAAACAGAAGACCTCAAAACAATTAAGAACCAGTGCTCTTAATATATGTAAAAGATCAAAACATGGGCAAAAGCTGTATGTACTGTAGCTCAAGAGACTTTGCCTTTGACATGAAATGCTTTAATACATCTAGAACTCATGCAAGGTCATTAAACAAACAGAATGAGAATGAGAAGCTCCTGTTCGGTGTCACCGCGTTTGGTATTCACAACATTTGTCTCATTGCCCTCCTGCTTACTGTTTAAAACACTCGAGCAAGTCAATCATCTTGATATGAAATAGAATGGCATAAAGCGAACAGTGACTGCTGAGGTGTGTCATTACGGTTATCTTACCAAATGTAACACAGCAAAACAAATTAAACAAATCCTAACAAAACACATTTCATCCTCAGTGCCGTACGAGACTTTAATTCAGGTTTTGTTCATGCAATGAAAACAATAGCAAGGTCGATGGAGAAACGATTACACACATTTTTATTGGTGATTCTAATGCACGACTCAGAAAATCCTTCTTATTTTACAATGTGAAAGTAAGCTCTTTCTAATGTGTTAGGGGTCATCCACAAAAAAAAAAAATAAATAGCCATTGGGCTTTATTTTCTGATCTAATGCTGTATTCACACCAGATGCGGCAAGCGCAGAGAAATCGAGATATTCGCGTGTAAATAGACGCATGAACATTTGAGTTTACTCGCTTCATTCACTCATACAAAACCGCTTCATTCGTGCGTCAAATTGACTTGAGAACAGACGCGGATTCACGTGATGGGCAGGGCTTCTGTCTATGGCTTGGTGATTGTAGCTTTATTGCTAAATGGTTAACAGGGGTTTTATAGAGAGAATAACTGTGTTTATGTGCTTTATGAAGGCTAAAAAAAACAGCTTCGATTTGTTTGGAGCTTTATCTGAATCCACTAGATTATTTCAGAGGTGCACCCAGCTCTGTGAGCTCATAAACTCCTCCAGAAACTGAACCTGGATGATGGAAGCTTTCAGCGGTGCGTCTGACTGAGCCGAGCCCAGTTTGATGAACTGTTGTCAGTGTCGGCAGGAGGATTTTCCCCCGGGACACCAACAACAGGTGCTACGTTATAATCACACCCCCACAAGAGCAATCTCCTGATTGGTTAACGCGGCGCGAATGTCCACTGAAGTTCAGATTTTCAAACGGTGTCAATTAGTGAAAACGCTCATGCGTGCCGCAGGATGCCTATTCGCGCCTTTGCATAAACTTAACATGTAAATCACTTATGCTGCGTCTGGTGTGAACGCAGCATAAGCACAAAGTCTAAAGCACATGTGCAAAAGCATTAAGCATTTGCCATTTTAAGGACAGAAAAATACGCTCTGCATCTTGGTGCGTGGTCTAACAATGTTGTGCTTATTCTCTTAATGAGTTAGGGGTGTTTTTTGAGCATAACGTGCATTAAACCAATCAGGGTCTCTTCTTCCATTCCCTTTCAGAGTCAGTCGCCTCACATTATGTCACACTTGCTATTTACATGGCAAACTTTGTAAGTGGAAAAACTTGATGCTTCACTAGCGAGAAAACAGTTAAACAGGCCATCTACTCGAGGATAAAGAACAAGCCTGCATCATTCGGCCTGTTTACTTTCTCTTTACTTTTATTCTTTACTCCTTTACTTTTGTAGATAAGGAAACGGTGTTCTGCAAACTCTGCTGAAGAGCCTACACATTTAATTTTATATGTAACGTGCAAACATTTGTTTCAAAACTATTTATGAATTCAGTTCTAATATCCAGCAAACAAATAAATGAACAATAATAACAAATTGTGGTAAGAAAAAAAATGATCTATATCCAAACACACGTGCTATTCTTATCCCCCATATGGTGATGTATACGTCTCCAAAATTTGACAGGTGGACAAATCTAAATTTGTTTTAAAGCAAATATAAATATGCATCTAATAAATAATACTAATAATAATAATAACATTATACGAACGCAAATTGTCATGAATAAACTGAAAAAAGCCCCGGAGATGAGGCATGGAGGTAGTGGTTTTTAAATTTATGAAAAATTATAATTTTTGTAACATTTTAATCCTTTATATATCCTTTATGTATATGTAAAGATATTTGTGTATTGCTGTACATCCTGTGTGTATTAAGGGATGTGCAAGCATTAATTTGGACCCAAACAGGTGCATAACTAACGCTTTCTGCACTGAACTTTAGACCAGCTTTTAGTCTGTCAATGGCGTAGTCTATTTCAGTTCCTCAAAATAGCAATGCACCAACATTGCACCTTAAAAGGCCACGAAACCCCCCTGTCTCAGCTGGGTGTTTTCACACCTACAGTCTGGAAAAGCTCAGGAAAGTGGGTGTGTCCAGCTCTGTTTAGGTGGGAGAGTCAGGGGAGGGAATGAGGGAAGGTTTTGCATAAAAATTGGAGTTTCCATTTGGGCACGCGCTGATGTTCAAACAGTCTACACAAAAAAAAAAACACAGACGTAGGGAGAGAAAGACAGTGACTGTTTACATTGACATCAGTCATCCAATTATTTGCCAAATTATTATTTTGTCGACTTTAACGGCAGTTTGACACTTATACTTTTATCCAGGAACATTTCCTGCATGTCCCCGTTAATGAACTACTAACTAACTATGAACTAACTTTGCCATCTGAATAAACAAACAAAGAGCACTGATCGCTTACCAAATCTGTAGACCAGGACAATCCACATAAACTGGAGCGGCATCTGTTTTAAAAGGAGATGAACGGCAAATCCCGATTTCACCATTTCCAGATGCCAGCTGCGCTTTCATAGCGGAAATGAAAACAAAACAAACACAACACTGGCGACCTGTGTCTCCAAACAATTCTTCTTCTTCCACTTGTTTTGGAAGCACTTTTTAGTCTATTATATGTGTCCTAATAGTGTTTATAGCAGTGTTGGACACATATATGACTGTCAACAGCTCAAAAAATGTGTTTTGGTGTTTCATGGCCCTTTAACACACCTCTCTTAAAGACCAGCACACCCTTGTGTTCACAACTAGTGTGAAGTGGCTCAAATGGATTTGCTATTTCAACAACGTGGCACAAAAGGTGAAAATTACTGTTGCACTGGTCTAAAAAATAGCAACAAATTATGCCAAACACATCTTGCGCCTTATTGCCCCAGGTGTATGATAGGGCCCTTTGTGTTTATAAACACCACTTTATGTGTCTGTGAACAAAAACTAGCACCACTTGTCCCACTTCGCACTTCTTCTGATTGGTCCACTGCTTTGGAACTGACACCAATGAGTGTTGCTGTTTGTAAAAACTGGAGTACAATTAATTTACAACAGTAAATGTTTAATGAATGCCAGTTAAAGGTCAAAATACTTGCACTACAGCATACTGTATTTAAGAGGCATGTTTAAGTTACAATGCCGTTTATACTTAACGTAACTTAACTATTTTATATATTGTCGGAAAAGTGGATCTGACACAGATGAGCAGTGCTACGTGTGAAAGTTGAAGTTCATTTAACTTATTATGTCATCAAAAAAAAAAAAAGCTTAAAAAGGTTGCAAGACCTGAATGTAACTGTCATACACATCCATAAAGTTATTTAACAAATGTTGGTAAACTGCCAAACTGCTTGTGCTACAACCTACTGTATTGAAGAGAATACATTCAAATAAAAATATTAAAATAAAAAAATTACAGTTAGCATCATCGATGGGTATAATGAGCTGTTTTAAAGGCTAACAAATGGAAGTGAATGTCACCAGAAATGATGACACTTTTCTTCTGCGAAAAATGAGGCCAATCACACTAGAAAACATAACTAATTTACGTATTGTCAGAATAGTGGTTAATTCATACAAATTCACACGATTTCAATTGGATGAAAACAAAACCCCTAAACCCAAGTGTCATTGGGTGATAGGGTTGCGTGATGTCGACCAGTTTGTCATCGTATGATGCCTAATGTTAAACATTGCGATGGACGATGGCATCATCGTCATAGGCGGCGGTGACTTAATTATTTATGAATAATTAATTCATTCATAATGAATTAATTATTTGTAGCCTACCATTTCAACTACCTGACCCGCATGGTCTTTGTTTTACCCATAACCAAATCATAAATAAATAAAGATAAGTTACACACAAATTAACACCTGTCAATAATTTTATCTAGATGAGATGTTAGATGAAACGCCAGTGTGGATGTGGACCGTTTTCTTTCTAAAATGCCATTTTAAAACTAGGATCTATCAGTGTAAACGGGGCCTAAGTGTGTACTGTCACAAGCAGGTTGCTGCTGCGACGGGGGTGGGGCGGAGGATCAGAATCAGTTTTAATGCCAAATGTGCTCCACACACAAGGAATTTGCTGCGGCTACAGAAGCTTCCAGTGTACATAAAGAGACAAGTGACAACACAGAATAAATATGAAAAAAGATGGTAGACATTAAACAGAGATGGAGTCAGTCCAACGATCTGGATGTTGAAATGTATGTACAGATTTGTTATAAATATACAGGTTATAAGGTGCTGTGTACAAATGCATAAGTATTGCATTTTATATTGTTATAAGGTGCTGTGTACAAGTGCGTATGAGAGAGTATTGCATGTTAAATGCCTAATAGGAAAATATGAACTGTTCATGAGGTAGATGGCCTGAGGAAAGAAACTTTTCCTGTGTCTGGCTGTTTTTGTGCTCGGTGCTCTGTAGCGCCGGCCAGACGGTAACAGTTCAAACAGGAAGTGTGCTGGGTGCGAGGCATCCAGGGTGATTTTGCGAGCCCTTTTACTCACTCTGGAAGAGTACAGTTTTTTGAAGTGTAGGAAGGGTAGTGCCAGTGATTCGTTCAGCAGTCCAGACTATTCGCTGTATGGCAGCTTATCGGTGGCGATGGCCTCTTCTATCGACCCAACCCTATTGGGTGATGAGCAAATCTAACTAAAATGTATGAATGAGATCACACAAATTCATTCAAAATAGCAACTAAATCAAAAAGTTACCCATTGCCAGGAGATTGGCTGAAACTAAGGTGAATAGGAGGAGGAAACTCAGTGCATGACTGTATGTGTTAAAAGTAATACAATGATTAATTGCTTTTTTGATGCACTAATGCATAAACTAATAATTAACACTCAGAAATCATTGCTGCATCGATGCCATGAAAAACATTTACATAAAGCAGATGATGGTGCTGACAACCGCAAGGTCACAGGTCTGAGTCTTTCATTCTGTGATGAAAATGATTATATGCATAGCTTGACACTGTCAAATCAGTAATGGGAATATAGTGTTTAGATTTAAATTACTATTTAGACTGATGAAGAACAGTGTGAACTGTGTCAGGTGTCATTTATGGGCAAAAAGGTCTTTCTAATTTGCAAGGTAATAGAAGTGGGAAATGCACATGTGCGCTTCTATGGAGGGAAATTGATGAGAAAGGTTTCTGAAACAGTAAAGCAAGAAAGCACATAAAAAGCACTGCTACTGTTGGAAAATATTGACCATGCAACCAAATTTGAACTACTTAATTTGGGGAAGTACAATTATTAAAGAAAAATTATATCATCTGAAAAACACCTGTTACATTTATATTTTAAGCCAACTCATTATGTTGGCTATTCCATTTGGATGGTTAGCAGGGCATGACATTAACTTTTTTGATCACCAGCCACTGTGGCTGGTAGTTTTCCAACATTTTACTAGCCATTCGCAATTTTTTCACTATAGCCACAAGTTGGTTGTTTTGATATGCATAAATTTGACTTTGGCATGCTAAAATTACTGGATTTAAATTTTGTATTATGCCCACATGCCTCCTCTTTAATTAATTTTTTTTGTATTTTTTTATTTACTTTTTTTACATTTACATTTTACATTTATATTAAATTTTTACTTGTTAAATTATTATTGCTATTATTTATGTGTATTTTATTTTATTTTTTTATTTTTGTGACCTTGCTCAATAAGAGTAAGCAAATGGGTTGTGTTTTCATAGTGTCACATTGTAATTAGTTTTTATTTCACGTTACATTTTTTTTCTCTTGCCACACCAAATCTTTTATTCAACAAAAAAATGTTCTTAAAAAAACAATTCACATTTAAAAAATATAAAAAAATATATAAAGGTCCCAAATCACCAGTTAGCTATACACAAATGTAGAGTTAATCTCCCATTAAAGTAATGTTATTGTAAAGGGTGATAACTAAACCATTAACAAAAACAACTGTAAGCACATGAAAGACATACTGTGTGCAATAATGAGTGGATAATTGTGTGCATACGGTTAACGTTAGGCTCATTAATAATCTGTTCAAAGAATGGTTAAAGTGAAAGCAGCAACTGCTGCTGCCTACAAAAAATGAGCACCACTTTTTTCCAGTCTATTTCAAAGAGAACCAATCACACTTTTTAACTCACAACTTTTAAATTGCACGTGTCACATCAGCTGTGTGCACGTGACACTCATCAGTGAGCAAGGATCGCCTGTGTGTCTTACTGTGCGCCTGATCATTCTCTCAATGGTATTCATCTGCTTTCTTTTGCCCTCGCCAACACTTATCAGTCTTGCTGCTTCTTGATTCTAAGATCACAATTGAGTGCATAGTGACAAACGGCCTTAAACTAAAATTATAATCTTTGTCTGTGCTGCTTTGTCACTATTTTAAAAATGTATTTCAACCAGCCAATGTGGCTAGTGAGAGTGCCTGTCTAACCCACCACAGGTGAAATCTACCCACATTTGGTGGGTTGGCGTGTGTTAATGTCAAGCCCTGATGGTTAATGTTTATGATTTCCCAAATACTGAATTATTTGTAAAATACTTCCAGTGAAACTGAACATACTGTTCTCAGAATATCCAAAGCATTCTCATGGCAATTTGAAACTTTTTAATTTTATGGCAAATTCATAAGAATCTCATTTGTAGGTTTTGCTCATAAAGTCATGAATTTGTATGAGTCAGCCACTTTTTTGACAAAGTTTCTATGGTTATGTGAAATTGTGGCTGCAGTAGTGATACATCACTTCACTGACATAAACTGCTGACAATGCGCATATCATCACACCTGTCGATAATTGACAGAGTGTTTATTTTATCAACATTAATTCAAGTTCAATATTAAGTTCAAATTATTGATGCACATAACAGACAACCATCCCGTTTTCCAAGGATTCTCCCATACTTCACAACTCTATCCCGCTATCATCCGGTAAAGGTAATTTTCCCATATTTAAATGTTCCCATATTTCTCCCATACTTTTAATTTGTCTATGGCAATAAACATTAAAGAGCTGATCCCACCTATCGAAACCCATACTGCCAAACCACCAGGGGATGCCCCTTGCTCTTAAATGTGAATCTGTCCTGTGCTTTCATTTCATTTAGGCATGAAAACACTTTGAATTAAATATAAAAACAGCTGGAATCCCTTCCTTTCCATTGCAGGCACCATTGTCCCTCCTACACAATCCTCTAAACAGTCAGTTCATGCAGTTGTGCGTGAATGTCAGACGTGCTCCATAGTGATAAATAGATGCTGTTTTCCAAATTAATTCTGTACACGTGATTTGAAGCGGATCGAAAGTGGACACTCTGGGTTTTGGGTGCGTTTTTGAACAGACATATACACCACTGCTCCTGGTCTACATCCACTTTAGAAGCCTCCGGTTGGAAAGTGAGAGCCGCTTTGTGGAACCATTGCAGTGAGGCAATAAGTCAATTTCCAAAACCTTTTCATATATGTTCCACACTGGTGGAATCACCTTCCCATTCCCACACAGACTGCTGATTTACTGAAATAATTCAAAGGACAACTAACAAAAAACTCTTCTGCAATCACATGAAGCCCTGTGAACAAAACCAAGACCCCCTCTTCTCTCCTCGCATCACCACATGACAGTTCCAAACTTAATTTGCCTCTCAGGTGAGTGGGCTTGACAAAGCGCCTGTATAAAACACACTCTTTCATCTGCCTGAAACTTGCACCAGACACGTTCTTACAAAAAAAAAAAAATAGAACTAATACACTATGCATTTATGATGTGTGCTTCACACAGGTGAGTGGGTTTTACAAACCACCTGTAGAAATGCAGTTTCCTCTATATAAAAATAAAAATAAATAAATAAAACCTTACTATGGCTAATTACTGACAGTTCCTTTGTATAATTTGGACTTCTTGTGTGTATTGCCTCTTTTTAAATGGCTGAATGCCTCCTGCTACACAACTAAATGTGAACGTAACATTAGAAGCAGCGCACAACTCAAAATGGATCAGAGGATTTTGCCACTGCCAACAAAAGTATGGGACAATTTTGGATTTTACACTCAAGCGGAGAGTGAGATATTAGTCATGTCACAAGCAAGAACTGCAAGGCCAAAGTTAAGTGTTCAAGCAACTCTACAAACCTCTCTCTTCATATGAGCGAACATCATCCAGAGCAGCCAGCCTTGGACAGGTTTAGCTGTAGCACACACCTGTCATCTCAGAAGCAGCCATCCTTACCCAATATATTTAACTCCAAACTCCTATTCACGTCTCAGCCCTCTCTGAAGATAACAAATTCTTTACTGCATTTGTTATATGTCAGGATTTACAGCCAAATAGCACTGCTGAGAAAGTCAGTTTCAGGCAAGTGCTATTTAATAATCAATGAACAAAATAATACCTTTACTAAATACTACACAAAACAAGTTTTATTATATGTATTGTCCAGATACATTATATGTATTGCATTGTGATATTGTTAGTGATGCATAGCCCTGATGCACAGATAAAAGTTCAACAGTTGAAAATGCACACCCTGAAAATACATTAACACTGGGATGCAAGTTTTTCCCACTGAAAATTTTCCACCACCAAAAATTATCGTCCAAAAATGGCATTTTTTGAAGTAAGAGAGAAGCAGCCAAAAATAGGAGCCAAAAATAAATAATAAAATAAATCTGTACCGCACTCCCCAGCAGTGTTCAGCATGCTGGTTTCACACTCACTCCAGCCGTAACTTGCTTGCCGTCAAAGTTTAAGATTCTGCTCTGTATGCATGAACCGCACATGCTTGCTGGAAGAGTTAAGTCTGTCAAGACATTTCTATGTTGTATACTTGCCCCAGCTGCTTACGATAGTGGCACAGTAATGACAATGCTGATAAACTGATACCTCTTCACTCAAAAATAATTCATTTATTATTATGATTTTATTAGTGTGGGTAATTTAAAATCAGTTTGAGATCAGTTTACACTGAATCAATTTTTAATCACTTTATACAGGGAGTGCAGAATTATTAGGCAAATGAGTATTTTGACCACATCATCCTCTTTATGCATGTTGTCTCACTCCAAGCTGTACAGGCTCGAAAGCCTTCTACCAATTAAGCATATTAGGTGATGTGCATCTCTGTAATGAGAAGGGGTGTGGTGTAATGACATCAACACCCTATATCAGGTGTGCATAATTATTAGCCAACTTCCTTTCCTTTGGCAAAATGGGTGAAAAGAAGGACTTGACAGGCTCCGAAAAGTCAAAAATAGTGAGATATCTTGCAGAGTGATGCAGCACTCTTAAAATTGCCAAGCTTCTGAAGCGTGATCATCCAACAATTAAGCGTTTCATTCAAAATAGTCAACAGGGTTGCAAGAAGTGTGTGGAAAAACAAAGGCGCAAAATAACTGCCCATGAACTGAGAAAAGTCAAGTGTGCAGCTGCCAAGATGCCACTTGCCACCAGTTTTGCCATATTTCAGAGCTGCAACATCACTGGAGTGACCAAAAGCACAAGGTGTGCAGTACCCAGAGACATGGCCAAGGTAAGAAATGCTGAAAAACGACCACCACTGAACAAGACACACAAGCTGAAACGTCAAGACTGGGCCAAGAAATATCTCAAGACTGATTTTTCTAAGGTTTTATGGACTGATGAAATGAGAGTGAGTCTTGATGGGCCAGATGGATGGGCCCGTGGCTGGATCGGTAAAGGGCAGAGAGCTCCATCCGACTCAGACGCCAGCAAGGTGGAAGTGGAGTACTGGTTTGGGCTGGTATCATCAAAGATGAGCTTGTGGGGCCATTTGTGTGTGTGTGTGTAAAAAGTCCTACAAAATTGCTTTCTTATATTTTAATAAAATAATAAGTTATAAAAAATAATAAATAATTATTACAAAGCAGTTCTGATTTAGGTTTTTGGCCAGGTGCATTTACAAATTTTGGTTTTGGCCAAGAAATGTCATTTTGGTGCATCTCAAGTTAACACCTAACTAGAAAATTTTTTGTTTGTTTTGTAATTTACACATTGTCATTTGTGATTTCCTGTTAATTAGCTCACCCTTTTCTTTTCTTCAGTTGAACATTAAATTAAATATTTAGCTGAAATGTGACCCTTGATATACAAAATGTCAATAAATTAACAACTACTGGCACTTTGAGAGTTAAAAAAAAGCATATACACTACTTGACAAAAGTCTTGTCGCCTATGCAAGTTTTAGAAGCAACAAATAACAACTTGACTTCTTGTTGATAATTTGGTATTAAAATTGACTTCTATGAAAGGCAAAGGCCTCTAGATTACTCTTATTTTACCAAAATAAAATATGATCATGTCTTGATTTTTAATTATTTAATTAGAACAGTAAGTTCTGACTTTGCTTAAACAAAAGTCTTGTCAAACAGAAAGAATGTATAGAATATAAAGTCATGGTGCAGTTGAAAAAGAATTAATAGTGTGCATGACTCCCATGAGCTTGGAGGACTGCATCCATACATCACTGCAATGACTCAACCTATTATTAAAGTCATCTGGAATGGCAAAGAAAGCATTCTTGCAGGACTCCCAGAGTTCATCAAGATTATTTGGATTCATCTTCAATGCTGCCTTCTTCATCTTACCCCAGACATGCTCAATAACGTTCATGCCTGGTGACTGGGCTGGCCAATCCTGGAGCAGCTTGACCTTCTTTCCTTTCAGAAACTTTTATGTGGAGGCTGACGTAATAGGAGCGCTATCCTGCTAAAGAATTCACCCTCTCCTGTGATTTGTAATGTAATGGGCAGCACAAATGTCTTGATAGCTCAGGGTGTTGATGTTGCCATCCACTCTGCAGATCTAAATGTAACCCCAAACCGTGACTTTCCCTTTACCAAACTTGACCGATTTCTGTGAGAATCAATGTGGGTTCCAATAGGTCTTCAGCAGTAATTGTGATGACTGGGATGCAGTTCAACAGATGATTCATCAGAAAAATCTACCTTCTACCACTTTTCCAAATCATCAACTAGAAATTAGGTATTAATTATTATTTGTTGCTCTTACAACTGCGACTGGTGACAAGACTTTTGTCTGGTAGTGTAGAAGCTAAACAAAACAAATACCCATGGCTCCGGATTATGCATTTAGGCTTTATGAAGTGACTGTCTGTCATTATCCTCATATTACTTCTGCCTGCATGTTTCCTTAACTCTAAAAGTCATCCACAGTCATTCACTTGCATTTTGTGAATCACCAAAATCAAATTTACATCTACAAATCTTTAAATGTTCTACTGGGAAAAAAACAGTACTTACATCTTATACATACCTGTCAACCCTCCCGTAATTCCCGGGATTCTCCCGTATCTTGCAGTTCTATCCCGCTATCATCCCATAAAGGTGTTTTTCCTTATTTCTCCCGTATTTTCAGTCGTTCCCCAATGGGTGTCAATAAACATTAAGGATAATATAACATTAAAGATAATATATAATAATACATTTCTCCCTAATCGCAACCCATACCGCCGAACCACCAGGGGCCGCCCCTTGCTCCTAAATGTAAATCTGTTCTGTGCTTTCGGTTTATTTAGGCATGAAACACTGAAATAAACATAAAAACGACAGGATTCCCTTTCCTTTTTATTACAGGTGCCGTTGCTCCTCCTATGCAATCTTCAAAACTGTCATATAGAAGTGCGTGACTGTCAGCTGACGCGCTCCATAGTGATAAATAGACGCTGTTTCCCAAATGGATTCTGTACACTCAATTAGAAGCAGAGTGAAAGTGGATACTGGGTTTTGGGTGCGTTTTAACAGACATATACACATAATCAATAATAATAACATCTTAAGATGTCGATCTTGATGTTTTTTTTTTTTTTCAAACACAAATAATTTTGTCCTAAATGAGCATAAAACGTTAGGAAAGCAATCGAATGCCGTCATAATAACGATAGATGTAAACTTCTGTTATTTATAACAGAGACACCTCTGTTATTTAATGTAACCAAACAAAAAATCTAAATAAATGAGATTCATTGTTATGAAGTGGACAGGAGACGGAGGTAAGTGAAAGTAATGTGGGTTTATTAATAAACAACAGAGGAGCACACAAGGGATTGCCAGGAGGATCGGTAATTGGGATACTTCTATTCCTCCGTGGCAGGGACGCTGGAGCACAAGAGGATCACAGCACACACCAGATACAAGGACCACAGCAGACAGGACACTCAGGAACAGGAGGACTCGGGATCAACAGGACGACTAGGAGGAAGAGAAT
>CAIGQQ010034267.1:822453-840500 GCA_903798035.1 Danio albolineatus
GTGATCGTCGTGATTGCGGGACGTGAGAGCCTGACCAATCCGTAACATTCATTCACTGCTCTTTATTCAGAATGTGTGAGTTATACAGTGAAGAAAAGATTAATAAGATTTGATAACTTGATTCTATTTCTTTATAATAGCTAATTTTAATAAGCTAAACTGTTTGCTAATGTTTTCTATAACATTTTTTTTGTAAATAATAATATTATTTTAAGGGGGTTGGGGATCCCTTATTTTCACATCCCAATGTTGACAGGTATGCTTATATACTCTGATGGAGAGCCCACTGACAGCAAGTTTTCATTTTAGCTTGATCTATGCCTTTAATTTGCTCCTATATGTAACAATTATTACAAACTAAAAGCAACTCAAGGTTTCAGTCTAAGAAACATCACAAATGGACTTCTGAGAAAAGAAAGCAATACAAAAGGTGTCTCCATATGCCCTCGCGCTGCCGCCTTCTTTCAAAAAGTACAGCTATACAGTGTCTTGGCTAAAATCCATAAATGAGAAAAATGCATTGGGTGTACTCATCTAATGGTCATTTTTCTTTCATCTTTTGTGTGCAGTGACATCCTTTATTATGAATGCACTATTTGATTGAAGCAGAGCCTCAGTCCATCTGTCAGAGCGATGAATCAAGCATTAGTCCTTTAAAACACATCTGTGTGCTCTGAAAAGGTCTATACCATTGATTTGCTATGATCATGAGGGAGGAAACAGCGCAATTACTGGTAGAGGCCAGTTTAACCTTCAAAGTAAATACCGGGAAATAAACAGACAGTGCTGAAAATGTCATGAACTTTGAGCTTTTCAGAAGCATCTTGTACCCCGGCCTTAATAAGTAATGTCAACAAAGTCAGGTATGCCTTGTCTGCCTGTCGGAGATGCTTGGAGAGTGTAATGGTACATTAGGGTGTTATTCTTGGGCTTTCGGATGGTCCATAGCATTGATGTGAAGTTTACCAAACCAAAGATAATAAAGATGTATTTTCACAGTCATGCCAAATAGAAATCTGATATATTGAACTATATGCCTATTACTTATATGACATACGATTCCATGTCTGGATTTCAAATATATAAACTACACTACCTGACAAAAGTCTTCACATTTAACCTAGTCGTAAGAGCAAGAAATAATACCTTGACTTTTAGTTGATTTAGTTGATAAAAGTGTCAGAATTGTTTGTTGAACTGCATTGTGAATCATCACAAACACTGCAGAAGACCTGTTGGAACCTGCACCGACCCAAGATTCTCACAGAAATCAGTCAAATTTGGTGAAGCAAAAATCATGGTTTGGGTCATTGAGTATGGGGCGTGCGAGAGATCTGCAGAGTGGATGGCAACAACCTGAGCTATCAAGACATTTGTGTTACATTACAAACCACAGGAGAGGAAACATTCTTCAGCAGGATAGCGCTCCTATTACTATTATTATTAGCTAGCTCTCTGCAACTCTCACATGGTCGCCCACTGAAGCTAAGCAGGGCTGCGCCCGGTCAGTAGCTGGATGGGAGACCACATGGGAAAGCTAGGTTGCTGCCGGAAGTGGTGTTAGTGAGGCCAGCAGGGGGCGCACAACCTGCGGTCTGTGTGGGTCCTAATGCCCCAGTATAGTGACGGGGAGTATACTGCTCAGTGAGCGCCGTCTTTCGGATGAGACGTTAAACCGAGGTCCTGACTATCTGTGGTCGTTAAAAATTCCAGGATGTTCTTCGTAAAAGAGTAGGGGTTTAACCCTGGCATCCTGGCCAAATCTGCCCATTGGCCTCTGTCCATCATGGCCATCATGTCCTCCTAACCATTCCCATATCCTAATTGTCTCCTCTCCACCAATCAGCTGGTGTGCGGTCTGGCGCAAAATGGCTGCCGTCGCGTCATCCAGGTGGATGCTGCACACTGGTGGTGGATGAGGAGATCCCCCACATTGTGTGTAAAGCGCTTTGAGTGCCCAGAAAAGCGCTATATAAATGTAAGGAATTATTATAATTATTATTATTATTATTATTATTACGTCAGCCTCCATATCAAAGTCCTGAAAGCAAAGAAGGTCAAGGTTCTCCAGGATTGGCCAGCCCAGTCACTAGACATAAACATTATTGAGCATGTTAGGGGTAAGATGAAGGAGGTGCATTGAAGATGAATCCAAAGAATCTTGATGAACTCTGGAAGTCCTGCAGGAACGCTTTCTTTGTGTCAGGGTTCTGTGTGTCGTGATTTTCCCCGTGTTGTTGTCTTCCATGTGCATATGTTTTGTCCCGTGATTCCTCTGTTCTGTTTTCCCGACGTTTGTTAATGCTCATTAGTTTCACCTGTGCGTCGCCCTTGTTTGGGATTTGTGTAATCATGTTTTGTGTATTTAAGTCCTGTGTTTTGTTTAGTCCAGCGTCCGGTATTACACATCATCCTGATTTGTCTTCCTGTGAGTGTTCCCATGTGTGACATTTGTGCGTTTACACTGAATAACAATAAAAAAGTGTTCAGTCAACATCAACCGTTTAAACACAGGAGTTCATGGGGAGTTATGAGTGAGTAATGGTGATGTGCGCCTCAAGGTAAAGTCATGGCATAATTATACATTCACAGATCGTGAACTTAAATGTTAATTAACAGTATGTACTAACAAGTAATAAAGAGAGCCATTATTTACTCATGAACTTTTATGACTCATGTTGTAGCCGAAGTTAGTTCATGATTAGCACATGCCTTAACATTGATTCATAATAAAGTAATGTTACGTAATGTTAAGTAAAGTAGTATATGTAATACATACATCATTATTCATGTACTGTTATTGTAAAGTGTAACCGAAGAAACTCAAACAGGTTAGGAACAAGTGGAGGATGAGCAGTGATGTAAAGTAACTATTAACAAATACTCAATCTACTGTAATTGAGTAGTTTTTCTCAGGAAGTGCACTTTACTGAGTAGTTTTAAAAATGTGGATTTTTATTGTCCCTTGAGTACATGTTTAGTGCAGTATCGGTACTTTTACTCCACTACTTTCCTTCAACCTGCAGTCACTACTTTATTTCTTTCTTGTCTATGGTCATTGTCTAAAGTAGAAAGATCAGTCCTAAGATTCCTGTCCAATTAAATCACACATAGAAAGTAAATCACATCATACTGAACAACCTCAAGACATGGGCGCTTTATAAATGCAGCAAACCTTTTGGAAACATTAAAAATGTCCAAGAAGATGTCCAAAATCTTTACACGCAATGATCCAGAGACTTTTCATAGACTGCATTTCACTGAAAATGATGGATGTCAACTGTATGATGACTAAAATTACCAAACAGCCTTAAACAATCACTAAATGGAACGAATGAAGAATGGAAAGAAGGGCCAAACAAAAGGAAGGACCTAACAAGGAATGGAAGGAAGGATCGAAGAACTAAATAAATGAAGAAGGGATTGAAGGAAGGACTGAAGCGACTAAGGAAGGAACGAACGAACGAATGAACAAAGGACCTAATGAAGGAACAAAAATATGAAAGAAAGAATGAACGAACAAATGAAGGGAGGAAAGAAGGAAGGACCAAACAAAAGAAGAAAGAAATCAAGATTAGAAAAAGGCGCCACGGTGGCGTAGTGAGTAGCAAGTTCGCCTCACAGCAAGAAAGTTGCTGGTTCGAGTCTCGGCTGGGTCCGTTGGCATTTCTGTGTGGAGTTTGCATGTTCTCCCCGTGGTTGCGTGGGTTTCCTCCGGGTGCTCCGGTTTCCCCCACAAGTCCAAAGTTATGCGGTACAGGTGAATTGGGTAAGCTAAATTGTCTGTAGTGTATGTGTGTGAATGTATGGATGTTTCCCAGAGATGGGTTGTGGAAGGGCATCCGCTGCGTAAAACAAATGCTGGATAAGTTGGCGGATCATTCCCCTGTGGCGACCCCGGATTAATAAAGGGACTAAGCTGACAAGGAAATGAATGAATGAATGAGTAATGAGTTGAATTGGGTTCATCTGCAGGACTAACCTACTGGAAATTTTATTATTTAGTAGCTCATTTGTATTAATTAGTACAATCTTAGTCATTACGTATGATTTTCTCTTCCGTCAATGAATGGTAAGTTTAGGTGTGGGGTTTGAGAGCATGGCTCCTTTTCCCATACGTTTTCATTACAAACGATAGCATGCAAATTTGTAAACATAGCCCCTTTTCGAACAATACGTAAAATAGTTACGCTTCCTCAATAAGTTGGACACGCAGTACAGTGGACTTCCAGGACCAAGCATGGGACATTGTGGACTAAATTCAATTTAAATCAATTCAAAATCAAAATCTACATCGCTTTTACATTAATTGTCAAAGTTCTAGTAAACTTAAATTCCTTCACTTCAGCTGTCAGAGTTGAAGTTTAGTTTACTTCATTCATTCATTTTCTTGTCGGCCTAATCCCTTTATTAATCCGGGGTCGCCACAGCGGAATGAACCGCCAACTTATCCAGCATTTGTTTTACGCAGCGGATGCCCTTTCAGTCACAACCCATCTCTGGGAAACATCCATACATTCTCATTCACACACATACACTACGGACAATTTAGCTTACCCAATTCTCCTATACCGCATGTCTTTGGACTTGTGGGGGAAACCGGAGCACCCTTCGGAAACCCCCGCAACCACGGGGAGGTCATGCAAACTCCACACAGAAATGCCAACTGACCCAGCCGAGGCTCGAACCAGCAACCTTCTTACTGTGAGGCGAACGTGCTACTCACCACGCCACCGTGGCGCCCTAGTTTAGTTCAGCATAATGTAAATTCTGAAGGTCAAAGCACTGAAGAGCAAACTCCACTGATAAACACTTGAAAACATTAAAAATAATAACAAACTGTAAGCTGACACATTGTACTCCTCCACATTCATTTGTTGTAAAAAAAATGAGGGGAAAACCCTTAAAAAAGGTAAAGTATGGATGCTGAAACGCGCAGTTGGTGCATCTGTCTTGTTGTGTAGTTTTAGTATAACTAAATGGACTGCTAATGTCTGTTTAAGATATAGATATTCATATATGCATATACATATTTTTCCAGACGCACAGTCAATCTGCTCTCAACTACTCCAACATGGAAGACAGTTTATATATAGCGACCCATAGCCACTGAGTCATCTCAGTATGGGAATAAATACATAAAAGACCACTTGACAATATTATTGTCATTTAGTGCTTTATTTTCAAGGAAATTACAATTAACAGGAGTAACAAAATGGTCAATTTGTTGTGGTTTCCATCAAATATAGTTTATAAATGTCGAAAACAAAAGCATTTTTTTTTCAGCACTGTTATATTGATTGTCATTTAAATGCAAAAAGTCTTTAACACTTACGGGCCACTTTATTAGGTACACCTTACTAGTAACTGGTTGGACCTCTTTTTGCCTTCAGAACTGCCTTAATCCTTCGTAACATAGATTCAACAAGATACTGGAAATATTCCTTAAAGAATTTAGTCCATACATGATAGCATCACACAGCTGCAGCAAATTTGTCAGCTGCACATCCATGATGCGAATCTTCCATTCCACCACATCCTACTGGAAGTAGCCATCAGAAGGTGGGTACAGTGTGGTCATAAAGGGAAGGACATGGTCAGCAATGTTGCTCAATTGATACTAATGGGCCCAAAGTGTGACAAGAAAATATCGCCCACACTATTACACCACCAGCAGCAGCCTGAACCATTGATACAAGACAGGATGGATCCATGCTTTCATGTTGTTGACGCCAAATTCTGACCCTACCATCTGAATGTCGCAGCAGAAATCGAGACTCATCAAAGCAGGCAACGTTTTTGCAATCTTCTATTGTTAAATTTTTTGAGCCTGTCCGAATTGTAGCCACAGTTTCTTGTTCTTAGCTCACAGGAGTGGCACCTGGTGTGGTCTTCTGCTGCTGTAGCCCATCCACCTCAAGGTTCGATGTGTTGTGCGTTCAGAGATGCTCTTCTGCATACCTCGGTTGTAACGAGTGCTTATTTGAGTTACTGTTGCCTTTCTATGAGTTGGAAGCAGTCTGGCCATCCCCTGGCATCAACAAGGCATTTACGCCCATAGAAGTGCCACTCACTAGATATTTTTCTCTTTTTTAGACCATTCTCTGTAAACCCTAAAGATGGTTGTGCGTGAAGATCCCAGTAGATCAGCAGTTTCTAAATTACTCAGAACAACCTGCTTGCCACCAACAACCATGAAATGTTCAAAGTCACTTAAATCACCTTTCTTCCCCATTCTGATGCTCGGTTTGAACTTCAGCAGATCTTATTGACCATGTCTGCGTGCCTTTATCTATTTAATTGCTGCCATGAGATTGGCTGATTACATATTTGCATTAACGAGCAGTTGGACATGTACCTAATAAAGTGGCCAGTGAGTGTATTTACCTCAAATTTGGACGAAATGTTATAGTTTATAGATCAAGATATAGATTAAATACTGTACTGAGAATTATCATTTTTTTTGCATATATAAACTCACAAGTTTAACCAATCTGCCAGTGTAATAAGCATTTCTAATCCAAGACTAGTAAGCAAAGCTGGTCGAAATGTCAGAATGTGTTGCAAAGACGTGTGGGGAGAAACATTAACACTCCAGCTGCTTATTGTCATCGTTTTCACACCTGCAGCGCAGTGCATTTACTGTGCTTGAATGTACATAAATTAAACCTTCAAGATGCCAAACTTAAAGTAGTTGTTAACTGATTAATTGGACCTCAAAACAAACAAAAAAAATAAAATAAATCCCTGGACTTAAGATCTGAAATGGACCGACATACGAAAAAAAGGTAAGTAGGTGGATCGCATCAATATGCACCATTACAAACATCAAAAATAGATGTGCTAATGAGCAAAGAAAAGCATATTGCACCACACTTGAGACATCATTTGAGGTGCTGAAGAGTCATCATCCATCTGCTAAAATTCATTACAATTCTGCAAAACTTCACTTCTTGTGAGTATAAAAAAAGTCTAGCCTCCATAGGCACATTCAATGTACATGCATCTAATAAAGCTATACACAAAAACCCACCATATGTTTTGTAGTGGGAAAGGATTTTTATCTTGCTATAAAGGGAAAAAACAAAAAAGTAAAGCAGTCTCCCTAGTCAAAAGAAAACCCCAAATCCCACAGATGTCAATGGGCGGAAATACCTGCTGAGAGCTGTTCAAAAGTGAGCGTACCGAGGGAAGACGCGTTTGCTGTAGCTCATTTTGTGCATGACACATAAAAGATGTGATCTTTGGTAAAAAGCAAAGTGGTTTGTTTCAAACGCCTGCACAAAGGCGGTGCAAAGTTTTGAGCGAGAAGCCTCTCAATTAGCATGCCATGTTGATTTGATAAGGCCGGCCTCTTGTCACGGCTGTCGAGTCAGAGACAGGTTTGTGTCCTGCAGTGGTTTCAGCATTTAGAGCTCAGACTGGCATGTAGAGCGAGCGAGGCCATCAGAGGGCTATGAGTGTCACAACACTGTCTCACCTAATGAACAGCATGCCAGAAACGTCTGTCTTCATGCAGTATTAGTCCATCCTTGTTAAAGAAAAAAAAGAGCGAGCTGCTTTTGCACTGAATGTGGTCAGATTTATTTAGGCCACAAGACTGTGGATTTCTGACATCCTGATTAAAATGGCAAAATTAAGCATTTTATTTGTGACATGTGAATGACAATGTGCAGTCATGGAATATTAATTATTAGATAGAGGCTGTTGTGTGTGTGTGTTTTTTTTTTTTAATAATGGTCAGTAAAAAGGTACATGGAGGCAAAACAAAATGTTTACTCAACAAACTAAAATTCTTATGTTACAATTTTACACAAAAAGCATCATTTAAAATTAGTAATAATACATATTACAAATGTCAAATTCAGAGGAAGAAATGTATCAAAAATATCAACCAGCACATCTGTTTTCGACATTGATACAAATGATAGATGAGTTCTGATAATAAAAACACCATATTAGAATGATTTCAGATGGATAATGGGAGACTGATGGAGTAGACTGGAGTAATGATGCTGAAAATTCAGCTTTGGCATTACAGGGAAAAATTACTTTGTTTAATGTAGAACATTGATGATTGGTAATTGAAATTGTTGTCATAGATCACTATATCTAGAAAAATTCCACATGATCTTAAAAAATCTTTGGCATTTCACCTCAAACTCTTATGGAGGTGATGGACTCCTCTTACTGGTCATTATTTCAACAGTTCACACTTAGCTGAGGATTGATAACAAGGCTTGTTTGGCACACTATCCTGGGAGAGGACCATGAGTTCAGAAGATCCTCGAGCCCGGGGCTCCATCCCGTTTTGAAGGGCGAGAAGGGAGTTTGAGCTTGGGTAGGTCCTGAGAACTCCCCTGGTATAGTTAGGGGTTTTGACAGATTATTGGGCTTGCTATGGAGAGATAAAATGGTGACTGAAAAGCAATTATAAGAGCTTGACTAAGAGCTCATCTTCTGTGCCAATGTGGTTTAATCAATTCACTTATGTCGCATGTCGTTGGACTGTAGAAGGAAACCAGGGGGAAACCCATGCGAGCACAGGGAGAACATGTATATTCTCCAAGATTAAGACAACTGAGGTAACTCTGGTTATAGTGTGTTATGATTCATCCAATTGGTATGTGATCCTCTCAAAATTAGTTTATAAATAAACTTCATGAAGATACAACACATGTTGTTGTGTATATTTTCTTTGGATTTATTTATTTATTTATTTTTTAAAGATAGGGATCTAAATTGTGATCTTTGGGTGACACTTCAGTATGCGTGATAAAAAAAATAAAATAAAAAAACTGATCTTCTGCAATTAAATTAAAATAAATGAATTGGTCAAATAAGCAAAGGTATTACAGCACAGAAACGCCAACTGTAAATTTGAGAAAACTATATGTCATAGTGAAATTGTTAAAGCCAGTGAGCGCTCAACAACATGATAACTGTGGATTTGCAACCCCTCTGTACAGTATCTGCAATAGACAAGCTAACAAAGCATTAAAAACACTGCAATAGTTTCAAAACAAGTATTATTGATGCAATCCATATAACAAAACAAATCAACAGTCTGACTTGGGGAAAGTTAGTCCTCTTCATCTGTAATTTAAATACAACAGGCTCAATGTTGATGTACTGTGAATGTTGACATGTTATACCAACGCTATCTCACGGGCAATTCGTAACTTTTTAAAAAGTGGCTAATTCGTATGAATTTGTACGATCTAATTCGTACAATTCAGTACAATTTGCTCATCAACCAATGATGGTTGTGTTTAGGGGTGGGGTTAGGTGCCACGCCTCCTTTTTTAAACCGTACATTTTCGTACGACTGAACTCGTACGAATTAGCCACTAAACTGCCAAAACGAAAAATACTTTTGTTTTCTCGTGAGATCAGGCTGGTTATACTCATATGCATAACTAACCTACTTCTAAAACTAGAACTGTTTATGCTAGGCTAACTGTATTTTAAATGCTTATTTTAATAGATCCAATATTCATCAACACTAGTAGCCTACGGGTAATTTGCTCCTATATGCATTTGTACAAAGTGCTAAATGTATCATGTCTTTCTTCATTTTCTTTCAGAAATTCACAATTAGCTGAGCTAATGTGCAAAACCGAATGACTAAGAATTGTAATCCTTACCATTCTCTTGGAAGTGCCCTTAAATAAATAAACTACATTCAACTCATAAGTAAAAGTGAATATTTAACACTGTTTTGAGCTGAATATTTAAAAAAGCCTTCCATAACATTAAAACTCATTAAACAAAACCCACTGGGGAATAAACAAACCAAACTCTTAGCTGCAGTATTACGGCTCAAGAATGGTTCCCTCAGCATTTTAAGTGATTAAATCTAATTCTCTAAAGTAATCACCTCTGCTCTGCTGCGCACACGGTGAAACTGATGAGCAAAGCAGAGAGCGGCAAAATGGTTCGCTCTCCTTAAAAAGTACATGACACTTGTAAAAAGCTCGTCATGTTTTGATACGGCTTTAAATCAATTTTATCGGCGCTCGAAAACCACAGTGTGTGTTTTCCCTCATCCCTTTCTCCTCGTCACATCCACACGAGCCATTAATGGCGACGGTCGACTTTGTGAAGTATTTTTATCAAAGCGTCTCACCTCCGAGAGGCAAACCCACAGCGGATAATGAGAAGAGCGCCTGGCCGCTCCGCCACAAACGAACACTCGCCTATATGGATGATTTATAGGATGACAGGTATGTCCCACCTTCAGAGGATTTCTTATTATGTAGCCAGCAAGACGATCACGTGAAGGGCTTGATTTCACAACAGCACTGCAGGCTTTTCCTTAAACACTGAGTGCGTAAACATGGACATCAGCAATCTGACTATTTACTATATTCCCAATAAGACGATAATATTAACACAAGAATTCCAGAATTCCAAGTACATTTCAGTCATCTTCACTTAATTCCAGTAAACTGAATAGAGGCTGCTATTAATATAAAATAATGCTTAAACGTCATTGGAAACATTTGATTTTTACTAATTGTAGTTTAGCGTATTGTTAACTTTTTAAACAGCAGAGTTGACAATAACAGAATTAGCATTTTTCACCATTTTGTGTTTTAGCTCAGATGCTAATCACAAACCAGATAACACTGCATGTCTAAAGCACAATTGTATGTGTGTGTTGTACAATAATCATATTTTTGTAAATGATAAATTCAATAAAATATCACAGTAACATTGTTGACGAATATTTAATCTATTTGTGTATCCCAAGCGTAATTAATGTATCCCAGCAAATTAATGAGAGAAGAATAACGATGCCTCAAAGCCTCCAGAGTTTCCCGCCGGAGGAAGTGACTTCACTTGGAGCAAGCCATATGCTTTTATCAGCACTTTACAGATTGTTATAACCACTGTAACATAGTTGACCAGAATGTAGAGACAGACACAAAAATTCATTCATTTATTTTATTTTCGGCTTAGTTCCATTATTAATCTGGGGTCGCCACAGTGAAACGCAGTGGATGCCCTTCCAGCTGCAAACCATCACAGGGAAACACACATACTTCCATTCACACACATACCTGTACACTACGGGCGATTAAGCTAACCCAGTTCCCCTGTGCCACATGTTCCATTCAATTCAATTCACCTTTATTTGTATAGCGCTTTTACAATGTAGATTGTGTCAAAGCAGCTTCACATAGACGGTTATAGTAAATTAAAAATGTCAGTTTAGTTATTAGCTAGTATATTAATAGCTAGTATATAGCTGAGTTCAGTTCAGTTCAGTGTTGTTTAATATTCACTACTTAGAGATCAAACACAGAAGAGTAATCCATCGGTGCGCAGCTCTAGCTGCAGTCTAGTCGCCGGAGGCTGGAGAACTCGAGGCTCGTCCGTCCTTGGAGGGTCACAGGAATCCGTCTCTTGCTTGCTACTCCGCCAAGCAGCTGCTCAGGATACAGCGAGGTCCAGGGTTAAGGAGCCTTGGAATCGTCTCGTCACGGGTCTTGGATCGCATCCGTGGCGCTGCATAGTCTTTGGGGGCCTGAGGATGAGTATCCCCAGTTGGAATAGAGAACAAAGAAAATAATAAGCGTAGCTGCTGTTCATAGTATATAAACGAGATGCGTGGAGCACATTCATGCATCATACCTCTAAGTGACGTATTGAGTGTATGCTTTACTAAAAAGATAGGTCTTTAATCTAGTTTTGAACTGCGAGAGTGAGTCTGAGCCTCGGACATTATCAGGAAGGCTATTCCAGAGTTTAGGAGCCATAAATGAGAAGGCTCGACCCCCTTTACTTGACTTTGCTATTCTGGGTACTACTAGAAGCCCTGAGTTTTGAGATCTTAAGAGCGGGTTGGATTGTAGCGAGACAGAAGGTTGGTTAGATAAACAGGAGCTAGATTATTTAATGCTTTATATGTAAGAAGTAATATTTTAAACTCAATATAAAACTCAACAGGCAGCCAGTGTAAAGAGGATAAAATTGGGGTGATATGATCATATTTTCTAGACCTGGTAAGAACTCTGGCAGCTGCATTTTGTACTAGCTGAAGTTTGTTAATAGAGGAGGCTGGGCAACCAGCGAGCAGAGCATTACAGTAATCCAGCCTAGAAGTCATAAAAGCATGAACTAGCCTTTCTGCATCTGAGATGGATAGCATACTTCGTAGCTTAGCAATACTTCTCAGATGAAAGAATGCAGTTTTTGTGATACGGGAGATATGGTTTTCAAAAGTTAAATTGCTGTCTAATATGACACCCAGATCTTTAACAGTAGAGCTAATGCTACCTTTGTATCCCTCTAGTTGCAGGTCGAGTTGTGAGATCTGCTGTGTACATGTCTTTGGACTTGTGGAGGAAACTGGTGCAGTGGAAACCCACGCGAACACAGGGAGAACATGCAAACTCTACACAGAAATGTCAACTGACCCTTGAACCAGCAACCTTCTTGTTGTGTGGCGAGAGCGCTACCCACTGTGCCACCGTGCTGCCCCAGACACACATATATGATGGAGTAAAAAATGGGGAATGTTCGAGACAAAATGGCCATAAATGCACATATAAAAATTTTGTGTTATGACTTGTGATACTGTTTAAAACGGATTCAATAACGTTTTTGAAAATAATAGAAGATTTATCTTGGAGACACAAAATAAACCTGCAAAACTAGAATCACCTAGTTAATCCTGTAATGTTCCCATTTTATTGATTAACGCCACACGTCATTACCACAGCACAAGACACCATCTGCCATTTTCTCCAGAATTTCACTTAAGCTAACAACTTTTCAGTTAATTTACGTTATGGTATTGCATACAGTTTTGGGTGGTTTATTTTTATTCTTAACACTATTGGTTGGTTTTGAGTCAGTGGTTTGCTGGTCTAGGTGATCTGTACGACAAACCCTGCCTTCTCTTGCACGTATGTAGACTGAAACCTAATGGAGCAGAATATTTTACATTTCGTAAAATTGTAGATAAATTCATTTTCTGTCTATGTGACAGGAACGCATCCTATTTAAACACATTCGGACAGAGTAAACATTTTACAGTAAGAGAAAATTATATATATTGTACCACAAGCTCAGCTGTTTGGCACAAAAATGATAAAAATGTGTTCTCATCTCAAGCAACAAAAGTACAAGTGAAAATGTACAGTCAAAATGCTGCATCTTGAGAAGACATCGAGCTGTATGTTTGCTGCTGACATTTACTGTAGCAGTAATCTTTGTTGGCTTTTAATTAATTAACTTAACATGATGACCTTCATAGCAGATTCAATTTTGAAGTTACGAACGACATTCCAACCAGGAAGTAAACTGATTTTTTAATGAAAGCTTGTAAACACAGTTTACCTCTGTTGACTGATTATTGGTTTGCATGTAAACCGGGACATTGGGTTATTTAATGAACTGATTTTGTGAGTTTTCAGCATATTGATGTGCAATTAATGCCCAGTGTTTGTATGGTATGACAATACACAGGGCTGAAGGAGTGGTTTGTGACTGCAAGATTAGCATTGGCTGATGTGTGTTAATTGAGAGGCCTGTAAGCAGCTCTACTGATTCTTTATGCTCAACATACTCAACCTGACAGCTCTTGCGCCACACTAATGAAGAGCCGGCTATTAGAGCTACACAGCACACTGTTAACTAGTCCAGGTCTTGACATATCCATGTAGAGAAAAGACCACAATGAAAACACGTACACAGAAGCCCATGTAGCCTATGCCTTTTTTCTTTTTCTTTCTTTTCTTTTTTCTTTTTTTTTTTTGCATATACCTTTTTCTATAAATGTGAATAGAACCTGACTTCATTTAGGGAACATGAGCAGAACAGAGATATCTAGAGGAAAAAAAAAAGGCATTTCATCTATTGATTTTGTTACAATATAGCATTACAATTTGCAACCTCACAAAACTTAGGCCCAATCCCAATTCTATTTTTGTAGCCCTTCCCCTTGGTCATTACAACCGAGGGTTAAGGGGAAGGGCTTCAAAACTTACCCCTAAGAATTGGGACAGCACTTCAACACCTGCACACGTCATCATATGTCATCGCGATCTCTTGCTTCATATGAGATCAGACGATCACGACTGCTGTAGTTACTCCAGTTGTGTTATTGTTTGGTGTTTATCTTGAGGAAATCACTGAAGGCGTATATTATGTTATCATAATGACCTAATGTGGCAAAAAGAACGTAACTATACAGTGTATTTACACAGTGGCCATATTTATCTATGTAAACACAAGAAAACAACACTAACATTATAGCAGACATTGTAAAAAGCTCTTTCTCAGCCACTAGGCTTTTCTGACAGCATATTCGAGTGTCATCGTGTGTCAGAATGTTGTGGGACTGCTGTACATGACTTATGATTATGGATTATAGGTTGCAAAATTTAGGGTGTTTTTTTTGCGTTTTTTTTTTTTTTTTTAAAGCATGACGGTAAAACACGAATGCGGTTATGAATATGTTAAAACATGTGTTTGTTTGTCGTAAAACTTAGTAATAGTGACAAAAATTACTAATTTGTGGATCTCCTTATTTCAGGGTTCAACTATCCTGCTGCTGTGGCAGGTGTATTCTGAGAAATTTTCTTACCCCTCCATTTAAAGTGTGGTCCTGAAAAATCTTCGTTCGAAGGGGTGTATAAAATTGGTTTTAAAAAAGTATCATGGCTATTTACAGATTTTAACAGATAGAAAAGAGAATCAGGTCAGTTTATTTATGGTATATACCGTAGAAGAAAATAATAATAATAATAATAATATAAATAATAATATAAATATGAATATGAATAATAATAACAACGTTTTATTTATTTAAACAGGAAAGGCTCATCTTCAAACCGTTCCCAAAAAAGTTGGGAGCATGAAATTGAAATTGGTATGCTGAAGCATTAAGAGTTCCTTTCATTCGAATCAATGTGCTGAGCCCAAGCCCTGAAAAATAACCCCACACCATAATCCCATCCTCCAACCTTTACACTAGGCACAATGCAGTCAGGCAAGTTTTGTTCTCCTTGCCAACTGCCAAATTTAGACTTGTTTATCAGATTGCCACACAGAGACATGTGATGGGTCTCTCCAAAGAATACATCTTCACTGCTCTAGAGTCAGAAGTGGCCTACGATACACCACTGCATCAGACACTTTGACACAGACCACTGCATCAGACACTTTGCATCAGACACTTTGCATTGCTTCTGGTGATATTAGGCTTGGATGCAGCAAACCCATAAAGCTATTTACACACTCTTCTTAAGCTCATCTGAAGACCAAGTGAAGTTTGGAGGTCTGTAAATTCTGAAGAAAGTTGACACCTTGTGTGCACTGTAGACTTCAGCATGCACTGAACCCTCTTTGATTTTTACGAATATCTGTTGTTCCCAGTGTCTTACACTTATCTTACTATTATTTGGGTGGGTTATTTTTATTCTTAACACTATTGGTTGGGTTTGAGTCAGTTTTTTGCTGGTCTAGCGAATTTGTATGACAAGCCCTGCCCTCTCTTGCACTGAACCCCTTTGATTTTTTTGATTATCTGTTGTTGTCCAATTTCTTACACTTATCTTACTATTATAAAACCACTGACAGTTAACGGTGTGAGTAAATTTCTCAAAATTACTGATTGAACTGATAACGTCAGCAAGGTTCACCATCTATTTATAGTGTTTTGTTATTTATTCCAGCTTGTATAATCAATAGAAAGTAGAAAGTTCATACACTCACCTGGGGCGCTGCTAGCAATTTTGGGCCCCATGAAAAAATATGAGGATGGGCCCCCTACTACCAAGCTAGCTATCCAAACTCTCTGTCTGCAGTGTAGTTTTACTGACCTATGCATTTTATTATTGATTTTGTCCACTGTTTATCAGTATTTAGTAAGAGAACGGCCATGACTGTAGCTAGCAGATGATTTATTGCTCAAATGTAGTATAAAAAAAACAGTAATCAAATATTCACTGAAACTTTTACATTTCTAAACACACAAAACACCAGTGTGTAACTATTTAAATAACTGTACTGCAATAGTGTCTCATACAATGTGCAATACACTGGAACAGTGACAAACATCAATAAGACACACAATTATATTACAATGAGACCCATAAATAAGCCATAAATGACACTGAGTGCATCATCCGGGTAATTAAAGTGCACTTATTATTGTTAGAGTTTTCAGTGTGAACGCACTACCTACACTATTTATACTACAAAATGGCGTAGAATAGTGCATAAGTTTGCGATTTGAGACGCCGCTGATGTTAACCTCGAGAACATCGCTGCTTTGACAGTTTACCTGACGATCGCACTCAACAAAGCATCAACTCTCTTCCCGCTACTGACGGACTGAACCATACAGTGAAAGGAGGGGGGTGCAATTTGACACTGACAGACACGAGAGGCAGATATAAGCCATATTTTTATTTTTTATTTCTGATAAATTGTTTTATTTGTAATTTAGAGATACATTCATAATTTATATTACATTATAGTACTGTTATCAATTATAAAGCAGATCTCTGTGGGCCCCTAGAGTGCATGGGCCCTTAGAATCATCCTAACTTTCCCCCCCCCTTAGCGGCACCCCTGACACTCACACAGACATGCTTTACGTGACAAACAAAAATATGCAAGTTATTAATATCATCATATTTTCCTCAAGCACATTTTACCAATTCCAAACCACATTAATCTTGATAACTGTTATACATTTAGTCTAATCAATAATAAGTGATGTATAATTTGAAACCTCATTCTAAATCTAATCCTCATTCAGTCAGAAACTCTAAACTCTACTTAGATCAATTTCGACTGGATCATTTTTCCCCCCAATGTCTTGCTTACACAAAACTTTGTCGTTCTGAAACATTACTACCAGATCATTAGTCTGCATTTAAACATATCTGTCTTCTCCAATCTGCCATTGCGTGTATGTTTTCATTTTGGCTGTCTCCTGCACATTACACACTTTAACGATCAGCAGCAAGAATACAGCTAAAAGTTCTCTTTGGCGACGTGTCTTTCTCAGGTTATCTTTAGACGAGACACCGTCTGGGCGCCAGCTCTCCATCTCCACCGCCCCTCCTAGTTTGGGGCTCGTCAGAATCCTCCTCGGCGCTGCTCATTTTCCTGTGGCCTGTTGAACACGCACCGGTCGCTTACCTTTAGGAAAGGTCAAGTGCTGAACACTTCTCCAGGCTGCAGAGTCGGGCTAATTAAGCTCCAGCGGTGGAGGATTGTGAATCCCCAGACGAGAGAGGAGACCTCGGTGGGTCATGGCCATCTTGTCCCAGATTCATGGCTGTGTGTGCCATTTGCATTCTCTTGTAGTCAAAGCGCGATAAAATCCCTCAGGAACGGCCGCGGTGAGTTCGAAAAATTTCTATGACAGGAAAGGAGAGAGGATTCTGAGATGCTGTGAGCAGAGAAAAACTGCTTGATGAATGAGCTTGGGAATGTTTTCTGTCACTGGCGGTGCTTTGGTGACAATCACTAAAGTAGACGCTAAAGGAAAGGTCTGGCTGTGTTCATCTTAAAGAGCAGGCTTGGGGATGAAACGTTATCATAGGTAATCTTTAACGTATCTATTTGTTCATTCATTCACTCATTTTAATATATTTTACTTGATATTATCATTATTTATATTTACACTAAAGCACTTGAACGCTTGGTTCTGATTGGCTGACGAATATCATAAGCTATTCAGTTATTTTCAGATAAGGTATGCTAACGTCGTTCCAGGGGAACATTTTACCATTTAGGGGGATAGAGTAATTTACTATACTATGGAGCAGGATTTCAGGTGGTCGCAGTGGTCGGATACTACACCAAAGTTGGCAACCCGGGGGTTTTACAGACTGGCTGGGGGAGGGTGTGGAATTATGAGAGTTTTCTGGGAGAAATAACCAAACATGAGTGTGGTGGGAGGTACTGGAGGGTGGCTGGAAAAAACGGGAGTGTTTACAGATAAGGTCGTGAAGTACAACATCTGAATACACTGTAAGAATTGGCTATGTCTCTCCATGATAATAAACCCTGAAAAT
>CAIGQQ010034267.1:850683-882477 GCA_903798035.1 Danio albolineatus
AAACATGGGACTACAGTTAAGCACATGCATTTACAAATAAAAATAACAACTCAACCATTGCTCAATTATTTCCAGCTTTATTGTTTTGAACTGGCACAAACATCTTTAATCAACGTTGACTAGTTAAAGTTTACTAATGTGCATTGTAACAACAAATTTCAAATCAGCACTGGTGGTAAAAAACAAATATATAATAATAATAATAATAATAATAATAATAATAATAATAATAATAATAATAGCAACAAAGATACAAAGCCAATATTGCATATGTCTATACAACAGATTTAAGGTAAGTGATCAGTGCTCTTTGTTTGTTTATTCAGATGGCAATGTTAGTTCGTAGTTAGTTAGTAGTTCGTAGAGTTCATAACTCTTTCAGTGTTTAAAAACAGACCTTTGTCAAAATGATTAACTGTTACTGAGTTTACAGTACGTTAATATCCGTACAATATTAAAGACTGAAAGATCCACTGTAAATTCTGCTCTCCGAGTGTAAACACTGCAGTCAAACAATTACTTTCGTGTCGCATTTTGTGACAGGATAGTCTGCAGAGAGTTTTTTATTTCTCCCTTACGCCGCGCGGTATCAAACACTCCATTAAAACAACACTCTTAGTAGTTTCTCACATCTGGTTCGTCATGGGGGACATGCAAGAAATGTTCCTGAATAAAAGTATAAGTGCCAAACTGCTGTTAAAGTCAAAAAAATTTATAATTTGGCAAATAATTGGATGACTGATGTCAATGTAAACAGTCACTGTCTTTCTCCTCTGCGTCTGTGTTTTTGTGTTGCTTGTTTGAACATCAGCAAGTGCCCAAATGGAAACTCCCATTTTTATGCAAAACCTTCCCTCATTCCCTCCCCTGACACTCCCACCTATACAGAGCTGGACACACCCACTTTCCTGAGTTTTTTTCAGACTGTAGGTGTGAAAACACCCAGCTGAGCCAGGGGGGTTTGTGGCCCTTTAACAGCACATTTTACATTTTCAGCTTTTAGTGAAAAATCTTTTTAAAATTAGCCAAATTTATGAAGTTTTCTTCTTGACCAAGAAATATGAAAACATGCTTTCATGTTTGATCATTTCAGAACTCTTTGTTATTTGTATTAAAAGGCATGTACCTATCTCAGAGTAACTTGTTTAACAAAATGTACAACATAATTGTGTCAATCGTTCTGTTTTCCTTCTATTTGATTTAAGAATGCCTGCATCATAACCGCATATGCACCTCTTTGCAGGGGTCCCACAATCTACCAATCAGACAGTCCTGTACACCCATATCATCTTTCTTTCACCAACCTGCCAAATCACACAAGCAAAAATGGCTTGCGAACGCAGTTTTCTGGCTTCTAAAAGCGAGATTAAATTTTGCAGAAAGCCCTGTTTTCTTTGATTGCCGGAGATCATGCTTCACCAACACTCCCTGGAGAATTGACATCCCACATTGGAAAGTGTCGCGCAGGAAAGCTATCGGATGACACAAAGAGAAATCATTGAGAGTAATTGCTTTGTTGATACTGAAGGCGAAACTGGAGATGGAGCGCTGGTGGGCCTGCTGGGGAAGGAAGTCCATATCGGTCTGGAGGAGTCTTTGAAAAACAAGCCCTGCGGGGCCACAGGAGTGCTGGCTGTTTTTCGGGTGATCCACACAAACGGCCCGAGGACAGGTCGATACAGCAGAGACATGGAGGCTGGTCTTTAGAGCCACTCTGGTCCTGAAAGGGCTTCACACAAGGTCAGTTCGGGATCTGTATTTATAGAGAGACATCATGGCTTCCTGTAAGGCTGCATCACCTGTACGGTTTAGATCAGCTTACATAGGAGATGTTTTTAGCCTTTAATTGAAGCATAAATCTGAATGCTTCGTTAAGGTTGTGTAAACACTTGAAGGAGGTGTTGTCACATCATGCTGATGGTAAAAAATAAACGAGCCAGTTTAAAAAAAGGAGATGCATAATTACTGTGGACGTAAGCATGTCAGGCGTGTGTGTCAACAATTAAAGATTATGGGAATAAACGTTGGATCACGAAACAGAATTACATTAACATAATAATATAGAAAAATACTGTTCTATATAGAATGTTACGATAGAAGCTTTTAAAAGTATATGAATATTTCCATTATTAATGTTATGGTAAGCTTTGTCCCCTTTTGGGGCGATTTGTTCTGCAGCATAATAGATTTACAATATATATAACATATTACACACTTGAGACAAACATTAAACAACATTGATAGTACTAAAAACAGTGACCTCTTCTCATTCAAACAAATTCAGCAAATGAATAGCACAAGGAACAAACTAATATTTGAATCTGTTGGTCCTTGCCAAACAGCAAGGTCCCTATACCAAGATCTTGAAGAAAGAAGTAGAAATGTACTATTTTTAAGCATATATATATATATATATATATATATATATATATATATATATATATACACAGCCTCTGCAAACACATGACATTTTTTCTTGTTTTATTTTTTATTTATCAACTTTTTATTGAAAAAAATGTATTTAAAAAATATTAATTTATTTATAAATTATTATTTATTTTATAAATTAATAATAAAAACAATCTTGTTAAATCAGACTACAGCAAACAGTTAAATGGATAGTTCATCCAAAAATTTAGATTCTGCCATCATTTACTTAACCTTGACTTGTTGCATTGACTTACCATAGTATTTGTTTTTTCATACTATGACTGTCAAAAATAAATAAATGAATTTTAATGTTTTGGAACAAACCAATGATGTGAAATTTGATGTGAACTTTCTCTTTAAAATATTATTACTATTAGTTATTAGTTACTATACACTACCTGACAAAGGTCTTGTCGTTGATCCTAGTTGTAAGAGCAGCAAATATTAATTTGACTTATTGTTGATTATTTGGAAAAGTAGCAGAAGGAAGATTTTTCATCTGTTGAACTGCATCCCAATCATCACAACTACTGCAGAAGACTTACTAGAACCCGCATGGACCCAATATTCTTACAGAAATCAGTCAAGTTTGGTGAGGGAAAAAGCATGGTTTGGAATTACAATGAGTATGGGGTGTGCGGGAGATCTGCAGAGTGGATGGCAACATCAACAGCCTGAGGCATCAGGACATTTAAGCTGCACATTACATTACAAACCACAGCAGAGGTCAAATTCTTCAGCAGGATAGTGCTCCTTCTCATACTTCAGCCTCCACATCAAAGTTCCTACAAGCAAAGAAGGTCAAAGTGCTCCAGGATTGGCCAGTCCAGTCACCAGACATGAACATTATTGAGCAGGTCTGGGGTAAGGCATTGAAGATGAATCCAAATAATCTTGATGAACACTGGGAGTACTGCAAAAACGCTCTTTGTCATTCTTGATGACTTTATTAATAAGTCATTTGAGTCATTGCAGAGATGTATGGATGCAGCCGTCCAAGCTCATGGGAATCAAAGTCAAGTTATTATTTGTTGTTTCTAAAACCTGGATAGGCGACAAGACTTTTGTCGGGTAGTGTACTATTACTATTAGTTAATATGGAAAACAAAAATAAAAAAAGTTAATCTCACAAAATGAGTAACACTTTACTGTACAATAAGGTTCATTAGTTAATGCATTTACTAACATGAACTAATCATGAACAACACTTGTACAGCATTTAGTAATCATAATTGAACGTTTACTAAGGCATTATTAACATCCAAGTCCATGCTTGTTAACATCAGTTAATGCACCGTGAGTTAATGCAAACGAACAATGAACAGCTGTATTTTTATTAACTGTTAACTAACATGAACAAATACTGTAGTAAATGTATTGTTCATTGTTTGTTCATGTTAGTAAATGCATTAATTACCATTAACTAATGAGCCTTGTTGTAAAGTGTGACCATAAAAGGAATGCGTATGAGTAGTGTAATACAAGTAGTTTTACAGCTAATCTTCTAATGAACTTTGAATATTGTTGGTAAGGATATTTGTAAAACTGCTGCTAAACCAGGACCAAAAACACTTTTGAAGAACAGATAGCTGTTTAAAATGATTGCTGTTATTCAATTTATTGTGATAAAATGTTCAACGTAAAACCAAAACAGCTCAGATTTCAAACCACATATTGTTTTCAGTTGATTCTTTTCATGTTTTTCGTATTGCAACACATATTTACACAATATAAAACTCGTCTCTACACATTTTAGTTTCTTTCTTTAAATACAAAAGAAGATACTTTGTAAAAGTTAACTTTCTTAATATTTGTTTTTATGGAATCTGATGCTTAAAGGGCCATGAAACACCCAAACACATTTTTTGACCTGTTGACATTCGTGTATGTGTCCCACGCTGCTATAAACACTATTAGGACACATATAATTGACTAAAAAGTGATAATTGGTTGAGCAAATTTGTTCTTCCGGTTTGAAATAAATTTTTGAACCTGCGTCACGCCGATGAGATCTATGCGTGTACTCCAGCGTGGACAGTGGACGTCTGTACCGGCGAGTACATCGTGACGTCTCTGAGCGTGCGGCATTAAGTCATGACAAGGACGGTGTTCAGCTCAATCAGCGTGCACCATTTCATTAATATGCATGATAGCTTTGAAGAATGTAAGTGTTACAGTGTTTAAACGGCAGAGAGACGCCAGGTTGACAAAACAAGTGGAAGAATAAGGATTGTTTGGAGACACAGGTCTTCGTTTATAAATGTGCTCCAACAAAGGTTTTGTTTTCATTTCCCCGCTATGAGAGTGCAGCTGGACTCATGGTGGATTACAGCGCACGCGACAGAAATGCGTTTGTAAGAAACATTTTTACCCGAGAGCTTTTTGCATCTGGAAATGGTGAAATCCGGATTTGCCGCTCGTCTCCTTTTAACAAATACACGGCTCCAGTTGGTGTTCATTGTCCTGTCACCTGATTGGTAAGTAGGCGACCAGTGGTGATTGTTTGTTTATTAAGATGGCAAAGTTAGTTGGTTTCGTCAGCAATACTCTTTCAGTGTTTAAAGACAGACCTTAGTCAGATGATTAGAACTGTTGCTGAGTTTACAGCACGTTAAAATCACTACAGTATTATAGACTGAAAGATCCGTGTAAAGTGTAAACATCTTAATCAAACGAGTACTGTTGTGTAGATTTTTCACCGCATTTTGTGACGGAATAGTCTATATACACAGGGCTTTCTGACGCTACCTACCGAGTGCATCTAGTTACCGAGAAATGCGGAGGATTTTTTTTCCTGAAATACGCCGTGCGTTTCAAATACTCCATTAAATCTGCACTCCTTCAGCAGTTACTTACATTTATTATCTCGTTTGTCATGGGGGACATGCAGGAAATGTTCGTGAATGAACGTGAAAGTGCCAAACTGCAGTTAAAGTCGACAAATTAATAATTTGGCAAATAATTGGATGACTGACGTCCATGTAAACACAGTCACTGTCTTTCTCCCCCTGCGTCTGTGTGTTTGTTTGAAAGTCAGCGCGTGCACAAAGGGAAACTCCCATTTATATGCAAAACCTTCCCTCTTTCCCTCCCCTGACTCTCCCACCTAAACAGAGCTGGACACACCGACTTTCCTGAGCTTTTCCAAACTAGAGGTGTGAAAACACCACGCTGAGACTGGGGGTTTCCGTGGCCCCTTAACAGTTTTCAGCTTTCTTGATAAAGGCTTGAAACCCAATGAGAGAGAGAAAAAAATCTGTTTTGGGTGAGCTATCTTTTTAAGAAGGGAAACAGAGTTGTCTCTGAATAATAATAATAAAAAACTCTCTTTTTTCCCCTCAGGCTGTCTAAAATAAATAAAAAGAAACTTGAAAAACTTGATCAACCCTGTTAGTAATGAAGCATTCAGAAAACATGCAAGCATTTCAAGAGGCTCGAAAGCAAACACAGACATCTTTTTTCCAACAAGCCCTGAAATATGAAAAGCGAAATAAATAAGTTATAGGCAGAACTATATAAATAAACAGGCCTCTCAGTTGGAGAAATGCTGCAGTGCTGTTTGGAAATAATAGAAGCTTGTGAAGGAGTTCAACTGGTCCAGTGACTCCACGGGGCTGATATAACGTCTGAGAAGGATGCAGAATAGCCCATAGACTCGAAACATCTCCATCCTATTTTCTCCGCTCCTACTTTTATTTCAAGGACACTTCAGATGGAAAGGACTACATCAAAAACTTCATTGTGGGCTAAACTCTCTGGAAGGGCTTTCATGTTCAGAGGAAGAGCTTAGGCTTTGGAAGGCTGTACGTTTTGAGCTGATATGATATTCATTACATTTTTCCCCTCCTTTTTTTGCTGCACGGAAGAAATAATAAGTCTAATGCACCAACGTAAATCAATACGCACTATACAATATAGACTAAACTATACTATATTTATGTGTGACACAAATCATACAGACTACACCAATCTATATTCACTATGCGTTCAACTACACCAATTTGCATGCCCACTACAAGGCTAATGGTTGGTCACATTATCAACATCAGGGAAATATCTGCATAAACTGTTAATAATGCAGCAGTGTATGAAACATAGCTCACATAGAAGATACTTTAGAACCAACTGAATTATTGTTGATCAATGAGAGTGTGCAAACTACTGCACATGCAAGCAAAATCATAACTTTTAATAACTAATTCAAAGTCTTACTGTAGCTAATTTGTTTGAATTTTATCATTTATACATAAAATCTGCTCACACCTTAATGATGGTTATGTTCATGGGAGACTGCATGAATTCTTATAAAGCAGCCACTAACTCTCCAAAGAAATTAAATAGTTATACTCATCTGTGAGATATGGGTAAAATAAGAAGACTGACTAGACCAGATCAGATTATCAACATTGTCACAAAAGGATTAGAAGTACTGCAATTCTACAACCACATTTGTGTTTGTTTGTTTGTTTGTTTTTTCTGTGTAAGCCACCTACTGAATTCTACACCAACTGATGAAGCCTGATTCAAACCATATCAAACTTATTCCCATGGACCCTTTTCACAAGACTGTTATAACACGTTTAAAGAGCCCCTTTTTATACATTTAAAAGGGTCATATTTTGGTTTTGGGGGTCTCCAACAGCAGGCTAATATGCATGCATGGTCAAAAAACACTTTCATTGTCTTATAATATGCATTTATTTCTACCTCATTATCCCAGCGACTCCTATATGAATCGTTCAGTGATTCATTTGTTCCAAAACCCCTCCTTAGCGCGACCTCCTGCTTCCTTTTGATTTATGGCCATTGGTCATTAAACACTTGCATTTGGATTCACCTTGTTGTTTCTATTTCTGTTATGAAGCAGACGGACAGACAGGATGAGTGATAAGTTAAACAGTTTTAGACAACACTGAACACAAATGGATTGTCAGAAGGATATGGGATGACGATGGTATGGTCACAGTCCTAGACTTGGTAGGATGGATGACATACGAGAGGATACACGATGGACAGCACACACCAGATAGCAGGACGGAGGACAGACGGATGACCTACAGACCACAGACTGGAGACTCGGGAGACTGGACCGACAGAGGGATGAACTGAGACCAGACAGATGACACACAGACCACAGACTGGAGAATTGGGAGACTGGACTGAAAGATGGATGAACACAGACTGGAGGATCGGGAGACTTGATCGACAGATGGATGAACTGAGGACAGACAGATGACACACAGACCACAGACTGGAGACTCGGGAGACTGGACTGACAGATGGATGAACACAGACTGGAGGCTCGGGAGACTGGACCGACAGATGGATGAACTGAGGACAGACAGATGATACACGGACCACAGACTGGAGACTCGGGAGACTGGAACGACTATAATTCAACAGAGACATGGTAAGTGCAGGGAAATCACTAAGGTAAGTGTTCGGAGGGTGTACACTCAGAGTCCGCTTCGTAGGAACGAGCCCGGACCCTGAGTGCTGTGAGGAGTGAGTTTATATGGAGTGCACGGTGATGGGAAACAGCTGTGGCTAATTAACATTAAGGTGAAGGTGCTAGTAGTGATTATGTGACTAAGTGAAGGAAGCTGTGCTGAATTGTGTATCAACCAGCGATCTCTGACTGAGGAGATCGCTGGTGATCGTGACAATTTCCTTATACATCGTGATATAGTGTGTCATCTGGGATGCAAATCTATAACTAGCACACCATTCATACTACCTGGCTATTAGCTGTGATGTTTTCAAACTCATCTTGTTGAAACACAGCCAGCTTTCGTCATTTTTTTTTGTGTGTGTGTGTGTGTGGTACAGTAAGTTTGGTGTATCAGGGCCCAAATGCTCTTTCCTCCTCTTGTAATTTAATCAGCTCTTCCTCAGAGCTGTTTTCCCGCTAGTCACCTTAAGACGGCCTCCATTTAACACCAATCTTAAATGTCTGGTAGCATCTCACAAGTGCGCACAACGGAACGTATGGCAACAGGGAGTCTCCTACCATCTGGCACTTGTTGTCGCGCACTTGCTTTAGCACTCGCTTGACTTAAGAAGCAAAAAAAGTGATGTCCCCTTCAAGGAGTTGGAACCTTTTCTAATCTGAACAAGTGTAACAAAGATAAATAGTGGCCTTTGCGATGCCCTGCGGTCTCTGTCACGCATCCTTGCGTCGGGGAGGGCCAGAACAACGTCCCGTCGACCATTGCTAAGACAGAGAGACATGCCACGGCGGAGACTCTCAGTGCTTCATCATGTAAAGGTCACGGACGTTACTGTAAGAAGCCGCTGACAAGAGGCCACTGACAGTCTATGGAGAGCTATGGGACACCCACTTGCCATGCAGCGCATCTCTACAAATGGAATTTTAGTTCATCTGAAATCATGGCTGAAATTTCCTCTATATCACCCATTCCCATTTATCTGGATCTGTTGCGGCAGGCGAGGGTTATAGTCTGCAAATATTTCATAGGAACAGGCCAAAGCTGTCTGGGAAGCTGTAACATATTGTACTCTTTTTTTTGGAGGAGGAGGAGGATGCTTGATCCAGCCTGCCAGAAAGAGTCCAGATAAGGCCGAGAGTGATTTTGCTTAGCATTGTGTCTTATGTTAGAGTGCTGACACTGCCATTTTGCACTTCGCAGGCTCTCGGAATACTAAAAAGGTTATCATTATACTGCAAGCAATCGCGGGAACCATTATGCCACAAACCTATTCTAAATTCTCACCTCGTCACGAAGGCGAGCACCTACATGGCAGCAGATCTGATAAATAAAAGGGAATAAAACATCCCTTATTTTACAAATGACGTATTCTAGCCATCATCTATCCATCTATCCCTCAATCTATCTACATAATTGCAAATAATTATAGAATTAACAACACTAATTAAGAACAAATAACATTACATCATATGTGCTTACTATTGTAATTGCAAGTATACAAGTATGCTTAAGCCCATGGAATAGCCATGAGTTTTAGCCCTTACCATATGGCAAGATGTAATAAATATGGCCGATCAGACACATAATTATTCAACAAGTAATAGGCCTCAATTTCTCCTACCCTGGAAAAGACTGGATGGTCATTTGTAATCTGATCCCAAGGTATTTACGACACAAAGGAATGTGCTCAAAACTGGACACAGAGACCTGGTCAAAACGTCTATGCGCTCCTTGCTTAAGACTGATGCTTTTAATGAAAACTTTTATTCTCTCTTTATGTGTAATCAGGTGTTTTGCAACAAGTCTCTTGCTGATGTATTAATGTTAGGGTTTTAATACTTCTGCAATCCATTTTTAACTCTACCACAGCTGAGCAAAATCAGAGATAGTTCATGTTTGATGTCCCTGCAAAGCTAATTTGGTGTACTGAACGACTGTTTAAATTTCATGTAAATATGCATAATGTTTCAAGCAACATATTAACATTTTAAGAAACTGGAACATTTCTGCATCAGTTTACAACCAGAATGCTCATGCAAATTACCCTTGGAACAAAGACTATAAAACGTTCCTCAGGGGGGTTTAACTTCTCATTGGTTAACCCGGCCCTGGAGGGTGGGTACAAACCATCCTTATTAAACCTACTAGCCTAAACCACTAGTGCATTTTAGTTTTAAAACAGCGTTTTAGCATGAAAACGATCCGCGTCCACACTAGCGTTTCACCCAGCGTTTCTGAACACATCTCTGTACACACTACTCCACCAGAAACGTATATCTTGTGACCATTCGTGCACTCTGGGCATGCGCGTTCAAGTGTAAATAGGAAGCATGTGTCTCGCTCGGCATTCTAAATAGGGCTTACGCTGCTTGAAATGCGAGCGATCAGCGAGTGCTCGAACAGTAGCTTGCCTCTTGCAAATATATGCAGCTGTTGCAGTAAAAAAGGCAGAATTTAACTGCACAATGGCACCTAAAACGAACAATAGTGCAAACAACATGTTGTTTACAGTGAAGGCTGGTCTGTGGCGTTATAGTCATGTGATAGGGGCTTGACGGAGAAGGGAAGGTTACGCAATGACCCAAAAGCGAATCTCAGTAGAGAATCTCAGCAGCCACGCCTCCGTTTTCAAATGTCTCCGTTTCCCCCCATCCACACTGAGATGGAGCAGCAGCGTTTTAGAATGAAAACGGCCTCTGCAGCATTTCCAAAACCCTCTGTTTTCGGGCTCGAAAACTCCGGCGTAGTGTGGATAGATGGCGTAACCGTAGCAAAACTTATGCATTTTAAAACGAAAACGCATTAGTGTAAACGGGGCCTAAAGCTGCACCCTAGAAGAAGGCCCAGACTGGAGAGAATCTGTCCTTGAATCCAGAAGAACCCCAAACACCCAGAGAACTCCAGGGAGCAGGCGGGGACTCTGACAAAATGGGTTAATCACACAGCTCAGATATTCCCATCTCTGATACCTTTATTTCTTTCTTTTTTTTCGTCGAGAGGCTAGTTAAGTTTAGTGTGCTGAAAACCAGTAGTCATCAAGACTAGTCTTTCTTGCCGCTTTCAAAACTTGAAACGACCGACTCCACACCACTTCAAGTCTCGCAAGGACAAAGAACCACCAGCAAGCCATGTGCTGTTCTTCACATCATAAAAGGAATGCAAGTAACACTTCCACACTACATCTGAACTAATATGTGTTTGTGTTAAGTGTTAGTTTCTCTCAGATTAGTCAATAAAGTGTCATTTTGTATAAAGAAAGGTGTCTGTGCATGCTTATTATGAATCTAATGTCTTAAACTTCGATCTTGATACCCTGCTTAAACATAAAAAAGTTTTTATTTTTGATGGCAATAGCCATAATTGAATCAACTGTTGGTTCGAACAATCGCTGGGCGATTCGTTCGTTCAGATTTAAAGAGTCGATTCTTTTGAAGCTCCGTTCAAATTAATCTACATTTCCCTTTCCTACAAAGATATTGCTAAATATCTTAGTAAATATAAACTTACATTATGACATACACTGTAAAAAATGTTGATTATAAGATGCCTGTTTCTCTTGATTCTCTTGTGTTTTATGTGCTTTCATTTTTGGACCTTGAGCTTTTTTTTTTGTTACTGAACATTGAACTGAACTGTTTAAGAAAGGGACTTGTTGTTTTTGATTAAAATATAATATATGTGGTAATAAACCCTTAAAATGAAAGAAAACTTGTTTATCCATATGCAAATCAAAAGTCTGATGATCATTATTACATCTGTAGGACTCAGCTTAAAAACTCATGGAGGTGATTTATTCACTCATTCACTTTTCTTTGGCTTTGTCTGTATTTCAGAGGTCCTCATGCATGTGATGCTTTTTTCTCCTATTTGTTTTAAGAAAGTCAACACAGACAGCAAATAAACTAATACCAAGTATTTCTAAACACACCTAAACCTTATATGTAGCTCTAATAGTGACAGCGTTGTTTTGCATATGCATCTAACAAGACTGACCCCTCTCCCTCAAACACCAATCTGTATAGCAGGGGGTCTATTATGATCTGTGTAACAAAGACGTGCTGAACTTGAGACACGAAGCTGGAAACCACTTCAAAGTGAGCGGCTCCTGTACTGTGGATTGTTCCATCACAGAAGAGTTCTGAGAATATTTACACTTCGTATTTTCCCCAGGGCCTCCTCTGAAACAATGAGCATGTGATTGTGTTATCAATGTCACTACAGAGCGAGTAATTAGCACACAGCATTAGCACCCCCTCTGCCCCATTGTGCGGCTCCCTTGCAATTTGTACGGTAGATGTTTGTTTATTTTACAGAAGCTGCCTCATCTCAGCTGAAATTCAACTTGTGAAAATATCTACAAGGCACGCAAAAGTGAGCAGAGAAAGAATATGAATGGAACCTTGTTGTTACGCTTCTGTAATGTGTTGTTAAAACGGACTGCTTAGTTAAACTGTGTGTGAAATACCTCAAACAAATAAATGGAGATTAATATAACTATATAGACATTTAAAAAAATAAGGAAATTAAAATAAAATTAAATAATAATAAATAATTAATAATAATAATAATAATTCCTTATATTTATATAGCGCTTTTCTGGGCACTCAAAGCGCTTTACACAATGGGGGGGATCTCCTCATCCACCACCAGAACATCCTGGGATTTTTTACGACCACAGAGAGTCGGGACCTCGGTTTAACGTCTCATCCGAAAGACGGTGAAAAAAATTAATGAAAAAAAAAATTTATTCAAACTTATAACAAAAGCTACAGTAGTATCTCAGTGATAAAATGCTAAAACACTGGTTGGCACATAGGTCAGCAAAATTTTGTTCAATTAATCTTTATTTCTATAGCTCTTTTACAATGTAGATTGTGTCAAAGCTGCTTAACATAGACGTTCTAGTAAATTGAAACAGTGTCAGTTCAGTTTTCAGAGTTTAAGTTCAGTTTAGTTCAGTTTTTTGTAGTTTAATATTCACAGTTGAGAGTTCAAACACTGAAGAGCAAATCCATCGATGCGCAGCTCCATAGGTCCAAAAACCAAGCAAGCCAGTGGCGACAGTGATGAGGGCCAAAACTTCACCAATTGACTAAAGTGAAGGAAGAAACCTTGAGGGAAACCAGTCTCAGTTGGACATGACCATTTCTCTTCTGGCCAAACTTCTTGTGTAGAGCTGCAGTTTAGGAGACTGGAGAACATTGGAATTCCATCAAGGAGAAGCTGCAGGTTTGAGTAGGTCACTGGCGGGTGTTCAGGCTGGCCTATATGATCAATGCGAAGACTCGTCTGTCACTGGGGTCCTTCAGGAATCAGTCTCATGCTTTCCACTCCTCCATGACCGCCACAGCATCTGCTTCAGGATACGGCCTGGTCTAAAATTATGGAGACCTTGGGATAACGTAAAACAGACCACATAAGCTTAGTGTCACGTCCCCAGTCTGTCACACATCCTCAGAGCCATCACAGTCACCTAGACCATCATCCAGCCGTGCACCCTCACCTTGTTATTAGTTCACCACCTGATCTCACTCTACCCTCTCTATATAAGCTCCCTTCATTCACTCAGTCACCGTCGCGTATCACACATGGACACGATCACCATTACCTTCCTGAGACCTCTCCTAGATACCCTCCTGTGCTCAGCATCTGCTCCGCATCTGCTCTGCCACTCGCCTGCTCATCATCCTCCATTCAGGGAAGTGACTAAACTTACTAGCCTCTGTTTGGATCCCCCTTTCCAAAGACTGCCTTTACCTGAACCTGAGATTGATCTAAACATGTTAAAGTAATAAATATATACTGTGTTCCACATCTGTTTCCCTCTCCTTCCTCTGATCGTGACACTTAGACGCCATTCAAATTATAATATATTTTGGGAAGTGTTCCTGGCTCCGGTTACCTTAATTAATGCAGCCTAACAATCTTTTAGAGGATTTGGATTTCAAAAGCATTTGTGTTTTATGTGTATGCTAGTGCAAAGAGATGTCTTTAATCTAGTTTTAAACTGACAGAGTGTGTCTGTTTCCCGAACTGTGCTAGGAAGGCTGTTCCAGAGTTTAGTCGCCTGGTAAGAGAAAGATCTACAGCGCCTACAGTTGATTTTGATATTCTGGAAATAATCTATTGTCCATAATTAATTGAGCGAAGTGGATTTGAGGGGCTGTAATACACCAGGAGCTCCCTTAGATCACCTTTTAGTGTTTATGTTTTGCACAGACACACACACCTCAGTAATTTACCGGAATGGCAACTTCATTAAACAACTCAATTAACCTACACAAAATGTATTTAGTAACAAACATGTTTACGAAAAAAAAATGTAGTTTTCTTTTATATATTTTTTAGGGTGTTTTCACCTTGTAATGTAAAGTGGAGACTTGTTTCGGCGCCACGGTGGCCTAGTGGGTAGCACGTTCGCCTCACAGCAAGAAGGTCGCTGGTTCGATCCCCGGCTGGGCCAGTTGGCATTTCTGTGTGGAGTTTGCATGTTCTCCCTTTGGTTGCGTGGGTTTCCTCCGGGTGCTCCGGTTTCCCCCACAGTCCAAAGACATGCGGTACAGGTGAATTGGGTAAGCTAAATTGTCCGTAGTGTATGTGTGTGAATGACAATGTATGAATGTGTTTCCCAGGGATGGGTTGTGGCTGGAAGGGCATCCGCTGCGTAAAACAAATGCTGGATAAGTTGGCGGTTCATTCCGCTGTGGCGACCCCGGATTAATAAAGGGAGTAAGCCGAAAAGAAAATGAATGAATGAATGAATGGAGACTCGTTTCTCTGGACAGTGCAAAACACAATCCCTGGGAATGAGGCTGGGGCCACATTAAAAGGTTTTTTTTAAACATTAGAAACCACAAACATCGCCACTTTGCTCACATAGTGTGTGGTGTGCTGTGGTATTACAAAGAAAGATTTTCAATCAGATTGCTGAATTTGAACAGGAAATCTCACAAAATCTCTTGAGACTTGAAAATAAACATGGCGGACGAATAAATAAATACACATTTGTGCTGTTGCCGCAAATGGACAAGCTGAGCCTTCATCTCTGTGGTCCAAATCCATTTCTCATTGTGCTGCGCCGTGACTGTGTTTATGCTTCTGCCTTCTGTCAGCTTGCTTTCTGATTGGATATAGTTGAGTTTCACTTGATAATTCACAGCTGGTATGCGCATTTGTCCTCGGGGTTCCTCCCATGAATCAGGATTTTCGATGATAAATTTTCAACAAATTTAATATGTATGATTTCACATTTGTGATTTCATTTGCGATCACCTCCAATGTTCTTCCGAGTAGATTAAGCAACTCTTAATATCAAATCTGACATTAAAATAATCTTTAGAACCTAATCTAAAGCTAATCTGATCATTACTGTAACCAAATTGTATGAATGGGAGAAATCGGCTCAAAATTAGCCCGATTCTCTTGTGATGAGTGGCCAGCCCAAGGTAGCTTTGTCATTAGCCCCTTTCACACAGTAATTCTGGTAAATATCTGGAAATTGTCCACAACGACTTTGTAAGGATGGCTAAATCTCTCCCTAATATCAGAACTATTATGGAATTTCATGAAGCATGACCACTAGAATTGCCATGCAATAAAACAATAAACTTTCTAGTCTGAGTAGCAGAACTGCAAGAAAGCTAGTTCTTCAACTCCCGAAGTTACCCATCATGTGCCTCTGTGCCATCCCCTTCACTTCTTTAACCAAAGCTTAGGTCTCTGACATTCCGCACTTCCGAATCTTCATTCTCTTCATATGGTGTATCTTGTGAATTTATAACTTTAACTTGTCATGTTTGGTATCATTTTTTCTTAATATCTCTGTGTGATTGGTAAATGGTCTCAGTTTTGCAGGAGTCACTTGTATAATGATATTTATTGTCTAAGTTTGGGGAAAGTCCTACTGAAGAGTGAAATTGTCTGTCAATTATGAATTTTTTTACTCCGGGTGGTGATTAGATTTCAGGTTTAAATATAATACATTTTATTTAAAGGCGCCTTTCTGGCAACTCAAGGACACCATACAATGAAACAAGAACAATAAAATACTAAGAAAAATAATATTAAAATACACAACAATAGTGCAAATATGACCAGACGGAGGTCTTGGTAAAGCTTTTATTATCTTTAATTTATTTATTTAAGTATTTAAGGGAAAGGTGCAAAAATGTCACTGGGATCTTGTAGCCAAGACACCCCGTTGCAGTGTGAGATCCTCTGAGACTTACAGTATATGCTGCAATGTTCTTCTCTGGTCAGGTATGCATCACTAACTCTTCGATTTACCTTTGAGTGATGGATGTTGTCTGATTGTTTTTTTTTATGTAACTAGCATAATACAATTTAACCTGAGAAATAATATGTTATATTTGATGCATTTTAAATTCGACTGAAATCATTATTATCAGTAAATGGTTTGGACATTTTTGTTGACCTTTGGTGTTTTACAGCCAATGTGGGGCAAACTCACAAATAAAGAAGTAGATAGCACTTATTTTTAGGCCTTAAGTTTTCTGACCACTTTTGATCTGGTAAGTTGCATGGAAAAGACTGGGTAAACTACATTTTTCTGTCACAGAGCGAGCAGTAGGCAGCGGACTTAAAAGGTATCAGTCGCCTGCAAACCTCTGACTAAGAATCTAGCTGGCGAGCCCAAATGGGGAAGGCATATGATATTGGCCACCCATGGACTCAGAGCAACAGTTGGTTCCCAATGAAAGAATAATTGATAGTATAAGAGTATAGATACTATAAAAGTATAGTATATCTGAAATAATTAAATATGAAAATGTATTAAATATTAATGAATTGATCTGGGGCGGTGCAGTGGCGCAGTGGGTAGTGCTGTTGCCTCACAGCAAGAAGGTCACTGGTTTAAGCCTCAGCTGGGTCAGCTGGCATTTCTACAGTATGTGTAGTTTGCATATTCTCCCCATGTTTGTGTGGGTTTCCTCTGGGGCTCCGGTTTTCCCCACAAGTCCAAAGACATGAGCTATAGATGAGTTGAGTAAGCTAAATTGTCCGTAGTATATCTTTGTGGGTGAATGTAAGAGTGTATGGGTGTTTGCCAGTGATGGGTTGCAGCTGGAAGAGCATCCACTGCGTAAAACATATGCTGGATAAGTTGGCGATTCATTCCACTGAGGCGACCCCTGATTAATAAAGGAACTACGCTGAAAAGAAAACAAATGAATGTGAAACACCGTCTAAATTTAATGATCGCTTGAAAATTGCTGGGAAAAAAAGCTGGAAATATATAAATAAATTCTAATAAATATGATAATTATTTTCAGAAGTGCTAGAAAAGGCATTTAACCTTCCACCATTTATTGGATTCCGTCATTGGGCGATAGAATGGAACCCTACAACTTTATTGGTAAATTAAAAAATGGGCTATTCACACAGGCAATGATGTAATTCTGTAATTTTTCTGGAAAAACACCATTCACACATCCATTTCGAAAGACTGGTAAATTCTGATATTAATAACCTGAAATGACTGGGGTTGTATTTGTAAACAAGAATAGAGTCAACCTTTTTATTGGTTGTTTCACCTTTATTTATAACTTTATCATTCATGCTGCTGCTTTTGTCCCAAAGACGAACCAAAATACTGAACTTTAGGAGAGCAATGTTGTCTCTAGCATCTGAGGACAGAGATGCTAAAAGCAGCTAAAAACAGTTTTGCACATGTTCGCCACATAGACCTCAGTGTAACTTAATGTGTCAAATGTGCAAAAGTATTGTGAACAACTCCGATGAAGAGATATGGAGGAACACTTTGAGATGTTAAGAGGTATGTGTGAAAGTGTGCTGGAGCTTATGAAATGCTCTTTAAAATGAAAGGTAATCCGAAAATCTTAAACTTCACTCAACTTCACATGCACACGTCACACTACCGAATGGAGACTTCATGAGTATCTTATTGATCATCGTTTCCCCAAAGTTGGCACTAAGGAGGAACATAGAAACATTGTCCGTCAAGCAGCAGCCAAGTTCGTAAAGACAAATAATGCAAAGGTTTCAATATAATGGAACACTTACGCTAAAAGACGCTTAAAGTCCATGTGAAACAGAAGTTGCTGAGACTTTTTTTAGTATGTGGATGTGCTTTCAACTGAAACTAAATATTGAGTTTTTAGTCTGGCTTTATTTTTGCACATCATTCCCATATAGCCAGCCTGATCTCACGAGAAAACGTAAGTATTTTGGCAGTTTAGTGGCTAATTTGTACGAGTTCAGTCGTACGAAAATTTACGATTTAAAAAAGGAGGCGTGGCACCCAACCCCACCCCTAAACACAACCTTCATTGGTTGATGAGCAAATCGTACTGAATTGTACGAATTACATCGTCCGAATTCATACGAATTAGCCACTAAATAAAAAGTTACGAATTGCCGTGAGATAGCATTGATATAGCAGTCTAATGGTAGGGTCGTGGTTAAGAATATTGTGTCAGAAGTCGTCAAACTGACATCAACAGAGAAGGACCACTAGTCCAAATGCATAAGTAAATGGTCACACTTTAAAGATTACCAAAACAACCTTTTGACTAAACAACCCTTAAAGGGCCACGGAACCCCCCAGTCTCAGCGTGGTGTTTTCACACCTCTAGATTGGAAAAGCGCAGGAAAGTGGGTGTGTCCATCTTAGTTTAGGTAGGAGTGTCTGGGAAGGGGAAAGAGGGAAGGTTTTGCATAAAAATGGGAGTTTCTATTTGTGCACATGCTGATTTTCACACAGAGGCACAACAAACACAGACGCAGGAGGAAAAAGACAGTGACTGTGTTTACATGGACATCAGTAATTGAATTATTCGCCAAAGTATTAATTTATCGACTTTAACGGGACTTTCTCTTTATTTTCGGATCCGCGTGATGGGCAGGGCTTCTGTCTATGGTTTGGTGACTGTAGCTTTATTGCTAAATGGCTAAAAGGGGTTTTATAGAGAGAATAACTGTTTATGTGCTTTATGAAGGCTGATAAACAGCGTCGATTCGTTTGGAGCTGTATCTGAGTCCACTAGATTATTTCAGTGGTGCACCCAGCTCTGTGAGCTCATAAACTCCTCCAGAAACTGAACCTGGATGATGGAAGCTTTCAGCGGTGCTTCTGACTGAGCCGAGCCCAGTTTGATGAACTGTTGCCGGCAAAAGGATTTCCCCCGGGACACCAACAACAGGCGCTACATTATAATCACACCCCCACAAGAGCAAGCTCCTGATTGGTTAACGCGGCGCCAATGTCCACTGAAGCTCAGATTTTCAAACTGAAGCGATTTGCGTAATTTGCGTGTTAAGCGCATCAAACGCCATTCGCGCGTATCGCACCGCAGGATGCCTATTCGTGCCTTTGCATTGACTTAACATGTAAATCACTCGCGCTTGACGCGTCTTCCGCATCTGCTGTGAACGCAGCATAACAGGTACAAACAATCTTCGAAGCTATCATGAATATTAATGAAGTTGCACCGCATACACAATAGAGCGTGCTGGTTGGTTCGAACCAAGTCTTTCTCCTGAATTAATGCCGCACGCTCAAAAACGTCAGGATGCACTCGCCGGTACAGACGTCCACTCTCCACGCTGGAGTACATGCATAGATCTCATCGGCGTGACGCAGCTTCAAAAACTCATTTCAAACCGGGAGAACGAATTTGCTCGAAATAACGCAAAAACAACCAATTTTCACTTTTTAGTCAATTATATGTGTCCTAATAGTGTTTATAGCAGCGTAGGACACATATATGACTGTCAACAGCTCAAAAAATGTGTTTTGGTGTTTCGTGACCCTTTAACTTGCACCAGAAGTATAACTATGTGCACTGTAAAAAATAAATAGTTGAGAAAACATAAAAAATCAAGGCAACTTGATGCAGTCAGAAATTTGAGTTGCCTTAACAACTGTTTTTTAGTTCTTCTCAGTAACAATATTTTGTTCAGCTGACATAATTTGTTTATTCAATGTTGATTATTGTATTTTACTAATAAAGATATTCATGTCACATCAACAGAAGCAACAGTTACTGCTATTGGGTCAATATTGGGCCCTTTATACATCAGAGGTCACCACAGCAGAATGAACTGACAACTTATTCAGCATATGTTTTATACAGTAGATGCCCTTACAGCTGCAACCCAGTACCAGAAAACACCCATTCATTCTCAGACACCTGTACCGCATGTCTTTAGACTGTGGGGGAAACCTGAGCACCTGGAGGAAACGCATATGAACAGGGATGCCAACTGACCCAGCCGGGGTTCGAACCAGCGACCTTCTTGCTGTGAGGCGACTGTGTTACCCACTGCGTCACCCCTTATACAAGCAACAGATAAACAAGTTTAGTTTTCGATCGTCGTGTCACACATGTGCAAATTATTTAAATATCAACATTCCTGTTCAACACAAAAATGTTTGTACGGTTAAACATGTAGACCTAACATTTTAGCTAATATTGTTGACACAACATATATTTTTATGTAACCAAAAGTTATTCACAATTCTTAGTATATATGACAGAAAAAGTACAATGTGCTGAACAAATGGTGATTTTAATTTTTTACAGTGTGCGCTAGCAAAATGAACATGGTAAATTAGACTTTCACACAGACTTTATGCATTGCTAACAATAGGTGGATATGGCAACACTTTGATTGTGTGCTTTACTAAGCAGACAAAAAAAAAACACCATACCATTTGGTGCATGCAATTTTTTTCTCCACTATACAGTATAAAAAAATAAAAATAAAAACAGTTTGCGAGCCAAGAAGTGCATACAAAACAGCAAGTGAGAAGCACATGGATGACCTACTACTTGTGGTGAGATTCTGAATTGTGTATCTAATGGACATAATATTATCCCCCATGGGGCCATGAAGCGCGTTGTTCATGTGATAATAATAAATGTTGGATTCCATTCAATCCATTTATACTACCCACCAGTGGCGGAAAAAGGGGGTATGCAGTATATGCGGCGCATAGGGGCGCCACACATAAGGGGGCACCATTGTGCCAAAACTATTTTTGAAATTATCTTTATTAAAAGTTTCAAATAATAAAAATAAAGAAATATTTTTGGTTAAAAATGTTTTTCCTGGGCGCCACGGTGGCATAGTGAGTAGCACGTTTGCCTCACAGCAAGAAGGTTGCTGGTTCGAGCCCCGGCCAGGTCAGTTGGCATTTCTGTGTGGAGTTTGCATGTTCTCCCCGTGGTTGCGTGGGTTTCCTCAGGGTGCTCCGGTTTCCCCCACAAGTCCAAAGACATGTGGTATAGGTGAATTGGGTAAGCTAAATTGTCCGTAGTGTATGAGTGTGAATGTGTGTGTATGGATGTTTCCCAGAGATGGGTTGGGGCTGGAAGGGCATCCGCTGCGTAAAAAATATGCTGGATAAGTTGGCGGTTGATTCTGCTGTTGCGACCCCGGATTAATAACGGGACTAAGCCAACAAGAATATGAATGAATGAATGAATGTTTTTCCTGCATTTTATATGAATATAATATTGAATTTTATTAAATAAAAAAATTATACCACCCCTCCGTTGATCATTTGATTGATCTGTTGCTCGGTTACAGTCACATGTTCAAAATGGAAAGAAGAGTGAAGAGATGTGGAGCGCAAAATAGAAAACAAAAAAAGAACAAACAGTCTTAAAATGAAAACTGCCGTGACAAATTAGATAATACGAGATTGGTAAACTTAACCCTCACTATTATTACCATACTTTTAATCAACTTCTAATGTTTTTGGGAGTGAAGGGCGCCATATCATTAATAATTCATTATCGTCACGTAGATTTCCGTGTGGGCCTACTGAATTTATTTCAGACAAAGATAGAAAATAATATTTGGATTAAAAAATTCCCCCATATAAATGTTATATTTTAACTATTCTTAACCCTGTTAAAACAGACACAAAAACATAGTCAGAATATTCACATTTTTTGGAACTGAGATGTTTATTAATCCTTCTTTCAAAATCCTTTTTTTCTACATGTTTTTATAAATTTAATATCTTATTGACCTTTTGGTAATTTTTTTTTTTGCTTAAAACTTATTTAAGTTCAATTTAGTTAAAACAAAAAGTTTGCCCAAGACATTTTGATAAAATGACAGTTTGTCTTTGTTTTTACAGTTTAGTCTTTTTTTATTTCATTTTGTGAGAGGTGCAATCATTTCAGTCAATTTTTCATGCAAAGACAGACCTGATACCTCTCATAGTATGCATGTGTGAAGTGATTGCATTTTTAAGTATTTTTAGCCCTTTGGGACTCCCATATCTATCATTTTGTTTTAACAAAAGTACAAAAAGTACAAAACCAAGGCATGTCGTGGTGCTATAATAATTTACTGTGACTGTTTAACTATGAACCCGAAATCTTGAACCCGCATACCCCTCAGTGAATGTGCAGTTGCGTCCCTGCTACCCACATGTAGAACAGAGAAGAGCGACTCTTGTCCTGGAGGGCCATTTACAGTTTAGCTCCAACCTTAATCAAACACACCTGCCTGCAGCTTTCTAGTGGTCTTCAAGGCATTGATCAGTTGGTTCAGGTGTGTTTGATTAGTGCTGGAGCAAAACTTTGCAGGACAATGGCTCTCCAGGGCTAAAGTTTTGCAATCTTTGATACAGAACAGAACAGAATATGACAGCTACTGCACTTGCTATTATTTGCACAGCGGAATCCATTCATCTTTAAACTTTGGTGTCCACTATTTTGGTCCAAAGTAATATTACACACAAAACTAAAGACTCACTTGAATCATTGCCAATTTGAACTGAAACACTATCAACAGTCATTTTGCTTTGATTTAAAGGCACTTCACTGAATGCACATGTTGTCATGTCATCTTAATATAAGCAATTAGTGAAGCATCTTTGGGATTAAGCAGTACTTCTCAAAACCAGTCCTTGCACCCTGCTGCTCTGCACATTTTATATGTTACTCTTTTCACTTCAGACGCTTGCTCTATTGGGACCATAAGCACCCTGCAAGGTGGATTACACAGGATTTTCTGGCATGATTTCGGTTATATTGTATTTACTTTCAGGCACGTGCAGAGGGGGGAGCTTTGGCTGCTTGAGCACCTGCCCTTTTTTCCTCTGGAGAGAAAGTGCCGTTTTTCCTGGAGATACTTATTTTTTAATTACAAATAACAATATATGTATAAGTTGATGCATGTTCTGTTTAAAGTCAACTTTCTCTGTCAAACAATAATAATCAAACAATAATTATTTAGTCTACCCGCTCCAAGCTAGCCTCGAACCGGCGATTCGGATTAAAAACCACATGTGAGGCCAACACCCTTATGAGGATGCTATTTACACTATAACTCCCTTTTCTCAAGTAAGGTGTCAACAGTGGAGCAACGTCTATCAGCGCTTATGCACTACACAAGGACTGCATCTGGGCCATGGCTTTACAGTCTGGCCCATACACAGGGCTGGAGCAAGCTGAACTGCCGCTCTAGGCAAAGGACGATCATGCCACCCTCAACCCGAAAGTGAAAACAAAGGTGACCAGTTGGGATGGGGGTGTCGCGGATGCCGCCCTTACTATTCTGCCACCTAGGTGGCCTCTATAGACGCGCCATCCCTGCCCATACACACACACTGCAGAGTGCGTAAAACAGGTGTTACTAGCTGACCTCAGTAACGACAGCACACTCTGATCGACAGAACCGCTGATGTTAATTCATCCGTCATTCATCTGTTTTGAATGGAGGTGAGTAACAGTTATCAAAAGACTAACTGAGGCTCAAATTTAACGTCAGCTATTTATCTAAAAGTTCAAAAGCAAACAGGCTGTTTTGTCTTGCTAACATCCTCCTGATTAACAACCATGCAAGTTAGCTAAAGTTTAGCCCGGGCAATATCCTACAGGCTATTAGCTGAGGCTATTGTAATAGAGAAATGACAGCTGGATAGTGAAAATATTCTATTCTATAAAAATATACATATAGGCTAGCTAGGCGAGTAAATGATGACAGAGTGTTCAGTTTTGGATGAACTGTCCTTTTAAGGGCGAGTATATGGTGAATTTAGGGTGAAATATCCTTTAATATATTTTATTTATTAAAGTACCATTATTAGTATTATTTAATAAAAAGTGTCCTTTTTCTACTTGAGCCCCTGCCCATTAAAAGGTCTCTGCACGTCCCTGTTTACTTTATTTACCGAGGTATATTATTGCACACTTAACCAGTGGTCATCGAATTTGATCCTTGAGGGCTGGTGTCCTGTAGAGTTCAGTTTCAACCCTTAATCAAACATACCTCAATAAACTAACCAAGCTCTTACTAGGTATACTTAAAACTTTCATACAGGTGTGCTAAAGGAAGTTGCAGCTAAATTCTGTAGGACACCTGCCATCCAGGACGAAGTTTGGTGAGCTGTGCAATTTCTCTAGTAAGTACTGCTACATCTGTGAATGAACATGAGAGAATGAAAGTGAAATAACAGGTTATAGTGCAATGAATTCGAAGGGCGTAGAGAGCAATGCACACTGTGAAGGGACCCTGTCAATCAGAACAAGCTAATGCATAGTGCTCTTTCTAAATAAGAGCTGCTTGCAAAATATGTAGAGTTGGACACGAGGTCCGTAATTGCAAAAAAAAAAATGGGCTTGAGCAATCTGGTTTATGTAATTAATAAAGTAGGTGAAGGTTGCGATTTGTTTTATTCTGTGCCTTACTTCTAGAGCAAAAACATTCTTCATATACTTCTGTTTTTCATGGCAAGATCTGGCAACCCTAACAAGTCAAGGTGTACTCCATTCCCTCACAAGGCCCGACTGAAATTTCTGAAATGCCAGAAAAACATTCGACCATCCGATTGCAAATCAGGCTCCGTTACACCTGTACACTTCACGAACACTGTGACAAATGATGCACGACAAAGCTGAAATTCGGCCCGATCCAAAGAAGAGTTACGAGCCAGCATTCGGCTCAAAATGAGACCCAAAAATCACACCGTGTGTGCCTGGCTGTAAAAACTGAAAGTTGAACTTATGATCCAATTAAACCCAGTAGTTTGGGTTTGTCCATATTTGACCCAAATTAGGGTTGAAAAGCAGAATTGATTACAAATATTCATTCGTTCACTTTAATTAAAGACACAACCAGTGGTGTAAAGTAACTAATTACAAATACTCAAACTATTGTAATTGAGTAGTTTTTCTCAGGAATTGTAATTTACTGAGTAGTTTTAAAAATGTGGACTTTTACTTTCCCTTGAGTACATGTTTAGTGCAGTATCGGTACTTTTACTCCACTACTTTCCTTCAACCAGCAGTCAATGCTTTATTTCTTTCTTGTCTATGGTCATTGTGTAAAGTAGAAAAATCAGTCCTGTGATTCCTGTCCAATTAAATCACACATGGAAAGTAAATCGCATCACACTGAACAACCTCAAGACATGGGCGCTTTAGAAATTAAAATGTCCAAGAAGATGTCCAAACGCAATGACCCAGAGACTTTTTATAGACTGCATGTCACTGAAAATGATGGTTGTCGACTGTATGATGACTGAACTCACGAAACAGCCTTAAACAATCACTAATGGAACGAATGAAGAATGGAAGGAAGGGCCAAATAAAAGGAAGGACCGAACAACGAATGTAAGGAAGGATTCGAAGAACCAAATAAATGAAGGAAGGATTCAAGGAAGGACTGAACAAACTAAGGAAGGAAAGAAGGAAGGAACAAACGAACGAATGAATGAACAAAGGACCTAATGAAGGAAGGAACAAAAATATATGAAAGAAAGAATGAGTGAACAAATGAAGGAAGGAAGGAAGGAACAAACGAATGAATGAACAAAAAGACCTAATGTAGGAAGGAACAGAAATATGAACGAACGAGTAAATGAAGGAAGGAGGGAACAAACGAATGTATTAAGGAACGTTAGAAGGAACAAACGAAAATAGGAAGATCCCTAAATACACCACATGTTGTTTGTGCAGGGATGTGTAAATGTAACATTCTGTAAACGCACCAACTTTTCACAGCGTAATACTCACTACTCACTACTCCTTGAGTACTTTTAAAAGGTCTACTTTTTACTCATACTTTGAGTAATATTTACTACAGATACTTTTACTTGAGTATGATTTTTCAGTACTCTTTCCACCACTGGACACAACCAATAGACATTTCTGTGGTTAGCACTTTCTCCTCACAGCAAGAAGGTCGCTGGTTCGAGTTCCGACTGTGCCAGTTGGCGTATCTGTGTGGAGTTTGCATGTTCTCCCGTGGGTTTCCTCCAAGTGCTCCGGTTTCCCTCACAGTCCAAAGACATGAGCTATGAGAGAATTAAATGAACTAAATTGGCCGTATAGTGTAAGAGTGTGTGTGTGTGAAAATGGTTGTTTAACAATACTGGGTTGTGGCTGGAAGGGCATCCGCTGTATAACACTTATGGTGGAATAGTTGGTGGTTCATTCCGCTGTGCAATCCCAGATGAATAAGCGACTAAGCTGAAGGAAAATGAATGAATGAAAGTTTCCATTTGATGCTGATTATTGATCATTAAATTGAAATATCACTCAAACAGACTTTTGTCTAGCATTAGTTTAAGTAAAGGACAAACTAGCAGCATGCGTTCAGGAGTGCATCTCTCATCACTATTTACTCTACATTGACCTAATGGTCATATTAATAATTGAACACAGCAGAAAGAAAATGCTTATATAAGTGGCATTAGCTGAGACTGGGGTGCTGTGACACTGAAATATGCATCGATGCCGAGTGCCCTGCTTCCTGTATAAATTAGCTAGCGCTAGAGTTATTAGCATGCACCTATTTATACATTTAAACTCTGAACTCCCTCCAGCAATGCTCACATAAAAGTGATAAGCGATTTGGCAAGTCTGAGGAATAAATCTATTTACTTACGCACAATCCATGTGATAGCTTTTTAATAGAGGCCATTATCGTTGTTTCCAGTGATACAGTGCGATTCCATTAGCGCTTAATTTCGCTGATGATTAGATAAACAAATGCCCTGATGAAACTTTGATTATGTTTCCATCTCGAATACAGTACAAATCTAATACACAAGATCAGCGGGTCCCTCTGGAGAGAGTTGAATGCATCAAAAAACATAAATGACATATTAGCATGGCGTTTAATTGGAAGCGTGCCTGGACGGATTGAGATAACAATACATTGCCTGTTGACAAATAACTCCGTCACCTCCTAGTCGCTTTGAAAGGGCTGAAATAATTCAATCACAGAGTAATTGCTCACATCAGAGCGCATCGATCACGATATTCATTCCTGCGGATGGTATTAAGACGAAGAGTTTTGCCAGGAGTGCAGGCTCTGCCAAACTTTTGACACCATCTTTTATCTTTTCTTGTTGTTCAGTCATCTTCCCGAAGATTTTGTGAGGAAAAAAAAAATCTATGTGTCACATCTGAAATGGAGCAAATTACTCGGCCTGTTGGCTGGCTGTAACATCTTTGCTCATGGACTGTTTTTCTCCTCTTGTGTTATAGTTTACACTTTCTACTGTAATTGCTTTTAGACTGTGTTTTGTTGCGCACACTCTATCTCTCTGTGTGTGAAAGTATTTGTGCACTTTTGATGCCTTGTGCCTGAATTTCCCCCTAAGGGATCAATACCTTCCTTCTATCCACATTGACATCTGCAATAACAGAAGCTGAAATAAGAACACTACAAACAATAACTGTCATTATCAGTGTGTTTTTCCTTATGTTACCAGATACCACAGATACCACTGATTTAGCCTAAATTCACATTAGTATCTAGATTGCAGTTTTTAAACTAAATATTTTCTGATTAAAATTTTTATTAAAATGTAAATAAATGAAGTATAATATGTAATTAGTATGACTTCAATATAGTTAAATAACTGCACAAAGACGGTTGATGTTGTCTAACCACAAGATGGCGTCAGAGACTGCATAACAAGCCCTTAGAGGAGAAAAACTCGTGATTTCTAACTTCAGCTGATCAAATCGTTATTAAACAGGTAAGTGACAGTTTAAGCTGATCTCTCTTTTTTGTATGTTGTACTGCTGTATTTATACCATATAATCGTAGTTTATTGAGTGTGAGATGGGATTCACATATCAGAGCTGTATGCATTTTGTGTTGGCCACTTATACTTTTTGGTTGGTCATCTGTTTGTTTCTAATGCGTCTCTTGTTTTCGTTTCTGCAGACTAGTTAAGCAAAAAGAAAGAAAGAAGAAATGCCTGCATGTGTTTAGCGTTTTTCTAAACACAACAATAATCTGGTAGTGCTTGAGCTGCTTTGGGGTTGATTAGTGTGAAATACAGATTGCAACAGATAAATACTGGGAAATTTCTGCCAACTGCTATACCAATCAACCTTATATTCTAAAAATGTTCTGACGTCAGCTGCAGATGTGAAGGAATAGAAGAACAAAGTAGTTCCTCATACAAAAGGATATATATATATATATATATATATATATATATATATATACATATATATATACCTAATTCACCTGTTCCACATGTCTTTGGACTTGTGGAGGAAACTGGAGCACCTGGAGGAAACCCACATGACCACAGGGAGAACATGCAAACTCCACACAGAAATGCCAACTGACCCAGAAGAGACTCGAACCAGCAACCTTCTTGCTGTGAGGCAATCATGCTGCCCACTATGCCACCGGCGCCTATATATATATATATATATATATATATATATATACCTAAATAAATTCTGACAGAATCTTGTCAAAATACCTCCAACTTTAATAATATTTTTTAATTCCACCTCACCCGATTTATACGTATCACTGCATTACCTTCTTCTTCTGCATCTTCTTGGCTTAGTGGTGATATTTTCAACAGTACTGGCAGTGCGTGGACAACCACTCCCCAACACACGACATACTGATCCAGTGCGATCAATTTTGGCCAACATGTAATCCAATCCACATTTCGTCCAGTTTTTAGTTGGAAATTCACAAAGAAAAACGTGAAGAACTGTAGCCTTTCAGTTCTCTTAAACAGTTGATCAAACTCTTAAAAATCTTCATTCGAAAACACAATTTTTATTTAAGCCTCACACAGCTCCAATGCACAGGTTGATCTATAATTCCTGTACAAAATGCAGTCATCCTTATTCCTGTAGTACGATAAGCAGTTTTATTTTTGGATGATATATTGCTTAGGGTTTTAATATGTATGTGTGTGTGTATGTGTGTGTGTATACACAGTTAGTTTGTGTGTGAACATTTTGTCTCTTTTTCAGAATTTGTGAATGTATTTACAAAAAAAAATAAATACAGATTAGAAAAAAGGCGCCAAGGTGGCATAGTGGGTAGCACAATCACCTCAAAGCAAGAAGGTTGCTGCTTCGAGACTCGGCTGAGTCAGTTGGCATTTCTGTGGGGAGTTTGCATGTTCTTCCCAAGGTTGCGTGGGTTTCCTCCGGGTGCTCCGGTTTCCTCCACAAGTTCAAAGACGTGGTATGAGTGAATTGGGTAGGCTAAATTTTCCGTAGTGTATGTGTGTGAATGAACGTGTATGCATGTTTCCCAGAGATGGGGTTGCAGCTGGAAAGGCATCCGCTGCGTAAAACATATGCTGTATAAGTTGGTGGTTCATTCTGCTGTGGCGACCTCAGATTAATAAAGGGACTAATCCGACAACAAAATGATTGAATGAAATTAGAAAAAAATAAATAAACAAATTCCACCCTCCAGTGCATTCTACACCCAAGCAATCGCCAGCATTTTTGGAACAGCTCACAAAAATAAATAAATATAATAAAAACAAGCTTTCCACCTACACAGATGCAAGACCCAAGATTCAGATACATCATCCGATGCTAAGAGCCTCATAATTAACAGCCCTGGGCATTTTGTGACCCAATCAAGACCCAGTGACCACACGTTCCCCTCCAGCTGAATATGCATATCTCACAGAATAACACACATATCACTTGAGAAATCACTCAAGGAGCCTCGTGCGGGGCCTTTGGGAGGGTAAATCACTAAGTGCAAAAAGCAATCCTGCCATTAGTTCTTCCTCCATTTCCTTGATTGCACAAGTGGCGTGAACCGTAATGCACGCGCCAACCAAATTCAGAAGGATCCCAATGTATCTACAGCTTTTCCTTCATCTCAGCTGCTCCAATTACCAGTGTGTTTTTCTTCGCAGAGTGTATCAATCATTTATTCTAAGGGAGGCAGAAAGGTGTTGAGCGATTGCGCATTCAGCTCGTGTTTGGGTTGTATATCTGAGATGTGCAGCAGACTTTCACCCAGCTCATATTGCTTTGCATACTATTCTATCAGTGAGGAATGACACTTAACAAGCTGATGAGGCCTGTGCCTGGCAGGGTCAGTGTTCGGGGAGGGAATTATTTCACGCTTGGGTTCAACATCTGCCGTGTTTTTGTGTGACAGGCAACGGAGAGCAGCTCAAAGCCGCAATGTAGATTTTGGGATGTGATTCCACACTTCGCTGACAGAGCGCAAAGCTGTCAGCTGCGCGTAATGCATGTGAATGCGGAAACTGGCGAACGTGTGCTGAGGAGGCTCCTGAACATGTAGTGCTTTGATAGAAGCACGGACACATTCACAGAGTGGATTAGCTGAGAGATCAGTCTTAATCTCTATTGCTGACAGTGAAACAGAGTGTGCGTTTAGAATCCGATGAGAATGACACTTGTGTTCTGATCTACATTCAACGGCTGAATTTGAATGGAAGGAGGTAGAATTGCACGTTTTGGTGACGTCAACGTTTTTAACCGAAAAGTTTTCACAATTGTTTATCTGTTACAATCTTTTTAGGTTTAGGGATATGACCGCAACAGAAAATAAATGGTTGGAGATGGGTGATGTGCAACGGCTGGAAAGAGAGAGAGAGAACTCATCTCCTCAAACAGAATGGCTAGAAACTTAACACAACAAGATCAAATCAAGAAAAAGAGAAGATTATTTACATATCAAAATATAACACAGAAAACAGGGTAATAATTCAGAAGGGGGCAAGGCCAAGACAACAAGCAAAAATCAAGCTAACTCCTAATATAATATCTTACTAAGCTGAAATAAAAAGAGAAACAAAAATACAATCAACAAACTAACTCCCTTTACTAACATGAACAGGAGAAAACTGATTCAAAACAAAATGGCACCCACCTTCCTACTTAACCCTCAAAATAAACAAAATAAAGATAAACAAACATATGAACCAGACTCGCTTTTCTTTGGGTGAATTATTAAATGTTAACAAGAAGTTCACTAAAAATAGAAGTTTGACTTCAATAGCTTTAGCACACATTTATAGGTGTTTTGAAATAATAAATAACATTCTATGATTGGTGGAATTCTAAGCATAGCATCATGGGTAATCTTGTTTTTGCTGCATTCTACTTTTGCTATTATTTCACATACATAATATGTTTTAAATGATCCTGTTGACCCCCTCAAACTCCCTTTAAGGCAAGTAATTTCACTCAGCGGCCATCTTTGAAACGCCTCTCGGGCAGTATGCTCGAACATTCTGTCTGAATGGAGAAACATCAAATTCTCCAAAATTGTCAGCCAAGCTTACAATTACATGACATATTTGGAATACCAATAAAATAAAATTAATGTCTCATACATTTCATTACTAAACGTCCGAATCAAACAAATTCATTTTTCAGATTGCATGCGCATTCAGAAGAAACAAGATCACGACACCAACCTCATGTATGGCCTTTCTACACATTTTCATCCTTTGATTAATAAGTGTCAGATCACGCTGGAACCCGGGGGAAACCCATGTGAGAACGGGGAGAACGTGTAAACTCTATACAGTAACGTCAGAATCAAACAGATTCATTTTTCAGATTGCATGCGCACTCAGAAGAAACAAGATCACAACACCAACCTCATGTATGGCCATTCTACACATTATCAT
>CAIGQQ010034267.1:888487-900388 GCA_903798035.1 Danio albolineatus
ATGAACAGCTGAAAGAGTGTTATTTTAATGGAATTTGATACCGCACACCCTATGGGGAAAAAAAACCTCCACGTCAAGTAGGCAAAAAGTCCTACATTATGGTAATAGTTTGATTGCAGTGTTTACATGTCTGTACTGCACTTCAATAACGCGACTAAAATAGGTATACTCCACGTCTTAATTCTCTTTAGTTCGATGGTCACACTTTACAATAAGATTCATTAGTTAACGTTAATTAATGCATTTACTAACATGAACAAATAATGAACAATACATTTATTACAGTATTTGTTCATTTTAGTTAACATTAGTTAATGAAAATACAGTTGTTCATTGTTAGTTTATGTTAACTCACAGTGCATTAACTAATGTTAACAAGCATGGGCTTGGATTTTATTAATGCATTAGTAAATGTTCAATTATGATTAATAAATGCTGTACAAGTGTTGTTCATGATTAGTTCATGTTAATAAATGCATTCATTTATCCTTATTTTAAAGTGTGACCAGTTCGATTGTGACTTTAGTCAGATTAAGGTAATCAAAAATCAATGTTTACATGATAGACTCTTACAGTATTGTCTTAATTGCATTAAAAGCAGATTATTGGTGTTCATGTAAACATACTCAATGAAAGCAGTTAAATGCAATGTTTATTCAGTGACCACTATGGAGTTTTGTATCTTCTGCGTGGGGATATTTGAAGTTTCCGTGACAGCACTCTCTGGCTTTCGGAGAAGACAACAGAACCCACTGTGCTTCCCTTACAAGGTGTGCATGACAATCACAACTTTGCTCAAGCAAATTTGGGATTTCAATTCGATTAATTTCCAGGATTATTACATTAGTAAATGTACAGTATTAACAAACATGAACCAATAATGAACAATACTTGTTCGGCATTTATTAATCATAAATGATGCATTATTAAAATATAAAATGTGCAGGTGAACGACAAGCTATTCATTATCAAACATTAACCAAGATGAGACAATACCATAATAAATGTATTGTTCAATGTATATTCATGTTTGTATGCACATCAACAGGTATTAATAAATGGAAACTGGTACTGAAAACTAAATTCAATACCCATACTCTTGAATGAATTTTAATAAACTAACAAAATTTTTAATTTAAAATTTTTAATTTTAAAGTTTAAATTTCTTCATATGTAATGTAATGTAATATAATGTGTATTTATATAGTGCATTTTAGTTTGTTGTTTTATTGTGGGCCATACACCCAAAGCGCTTCAAAATCATGATTGGGGGGACTCTCCACAGCCCCACCAGTGTGTAGCATCCACTTGGAAAATGCGAAAGCAGCCACAGGACAGTGATGCCAGTGCACTTATTATACCAGCTAAATCTGACAAGACATCTAAACTGTCTAAACTAACTGAGTGTATTAAAGATGTTAAAGACTGGATGACCAACAATTTCCTTCTCTTAAACTCAGACAAAACTGAATTATTACTTATTATTCGGACCTAAATCCTGTACACAGCAGATCTCACAACTCGACCTGCTACTAGAGGGATACAGAGTTAGCATTAGCTCTACTGTTAAAGATCTGGGTGTCATATTAGACAGCAATTTAACTTTTGAAAACCATATCTCCCATATCACAAAAACTGCATTCTTTCATCTGAGAAGTATTGCTAAGCTACGAAGTATGCTATCCATCTCAGATGCAGAAAGGCTAGTTCATGCTTTTATGACATCTAGGTTTGATTACTGTAATGATCTGTTCACTGGTTGCCCAGCCTCCTCTATTAACAAACTTCAGCTAGTACAAAATGCAGCCGCCAGAGTTCTTCCCAGGTCTAGAAAATATGATCATATCACCCCAATTTTATCCTCTTTACACTGGCTGCCTGTTAAGTTTCGTATTGAATTTGCTTTAAATAATCTAGCTCCTGTTTATCTAACCAACCTTCTGTCTCGCTACAATCCAACACGCTCTTTACGATCTCAAAACTCAGGGCTTCTGGTAGTACCCAGAATAGCAAAGTCAAGTAAAGGGGGTTGAACCTTCTCATTTATGGCTCCTAAACTCTGGAATAGCCTTCCTGATAATGTCCGAGGCTCAGACAAACTCTCGCAGTTCAAAACTAGATTAAAGACCTATCTTTTTAGGAAAGCATACACTCAATACATCACATAGCGGTATGATGCATGAATGTGCTCCACGCATCTCCTTTATATGCACTATGAACAGCAGCTGCGCTAATTATTTTCTTTGTTCTCTATTTCCACCTGGGGATACTCATCCCGAGGCCCGCAGAGACTATCCAGTGCTATGGATGCGATCTAAGACCCACAACGAGACGATCCCAAGGTTCCATAATCCTGGACCACGCTGTATCCTGAGCAGCTGCTTGGTGCTTGGCAGAGTAACAAGCAAGAGACTGATTCCTGTAACCCTCCAAGGACAGACGAGCCTCGAGTTCTCCAGCCTCCGACGCCTAGACTGCAGCTAGAGCTGCGCACCGATGGATTACTCTTCTGTGTTTGGACTCGAGTGAATATAAGTAGTGAATATTAAACAACACTGAACTGAACTGAACTGAACTCCAACATTAATAACTGGACTGACACTTTCAATTTACAATAACCTTCTATGTGAAGCTGCTTTGACACAATCTACATTGTAAATGCGCTATACAAATAAAGGTGAATTGAATTGAATTATTAATGGAGTGGAGAGACAGTGATAGAGCCAATTCAGTGGATGGGGATAACTAGGAGGCCATGATAGATGAGGGCCGATGAAGGGAATTTGGCCAGGACACCAGGGGTTACACCCCTACTCATTACAAGTGCCATGGAATTTTTAATGACCACAGAGATTCAGGACCTTGGTTTAACATCTCATCCAAAACATGGTGCTCACTGACAACAGTATGGTGTCCCCTTCATTATACTGGGGCATTAGGACTCACACACACACACAGGTTGAGTGCCACCTGCTGGCCTCACTAACACCACTTCCGACAGCAACCTAGTTTTCCCATGTGGTCACCCATCAAGGAACTGACCAGGCTTAGCACTGCGGTGAGTAACCGGTGTTAGGCTAAAGAAATAGATTCCATTTGAAAAAACACAGTAAGTCTAAAAATTATAGACTGAATAACAAAATGTGTTTTAGGGCCAATTAAATGTGGTGTGATTATAGGTCTGAATGGAAAAAGTCAAATAAAAGGCAGGATTTACAGTGGTGATATTGCTATAAATAGCCCAATACTCAAAAGCGGAGAGTTGGAAAGCTCTTTTACAGGACCATTTCAGCCACAGGGAGCTCTTCTTTTATGATTATCTGAGGGAAAGCTTTGGTGAAAATATTATCGGGCGCAGGTTTCGCCTACTTAAAATTGATTATAGCAATTCCACAGCGCTCACAGTCTGAGGCTGGAGGGAAATGCTTACTTTCGAGTGAATGTGTGTCATGAGTGACTGGCTGAACTCAATAGAGCAAAGACCCCCGTTCACACAGCAGCATTCATAACCATTACTGCCTGCATCGTAAACGCACAGGGACTATAAATATCATGTTAACTTCTCACCCTTCATTCAGCGCTATTGGAGAATCAATCAAAGTAACCTGTCAGATTCGCCATAGACTTTCACACCAATCACTTGATTACAAGGCGTGCAGACTCTCTGCCGTTATTAAAGTCTTCTGAAAGGCTATTGAGATATTAAATATATGCAGGCTGTCAGCTACAATTACTTAATTATGATATGGCTATTTGAAATATATATTTAAATATTCAATAAGCATTCAATAAAAGATCTTCAGTTAAGATCTGTTAATACATAAATAATATCACAAAGATCTATCACATTTATTTAAAAAGAAATGCTGTCTTTTTGGATTATCTGTTCATCAAATCCTAAAAAAATGGGTTTCAGTTTTAAACAAAACTATAAACCCGGACAGCTATCACTGATAATAATCGGGGCCGGTTGCATGAAAGTCCTTAAAATAGAAATCCCTTAGTTTGAAGGTTAAGTGTATCCTTAGTAAAACTTGGTTTGCAAGGACAAATACCTAAGGGTCAACTCAGGGAATTTAAGACTGCAATTAAGTATTTCCCCTTAATGATCCAAGTGCTCCAAAGTCCTTAGTAACCATTTGCCCATAGCAAATTTAAGGGACCAAAACAACACTCCAAATGCAAGCATTCTCACGCAAATAAAGCATTTTATAACTCCTCCATACATAAACGTCTTTATAAGGGAATGTCTTGACTCGCTTAATGCAAATCAAACAACACGGATGATGTGAACTGCAAAATTATTTCAAGACAAGCGCTGTGTCTGAAATCGCATACTTCCATACTATATAGCATAGTAAAAACAATATGTGAGCTGAATAGTAAGTCTGAATTCATAGAATTCGAAAAACAGTATGCGAGAAGTACCCAGATGACCTCCTACATCTGGCGAGATTCTGAAGTGAGCATGCGATGGACGCTGTGAGAATTAATGAATGGGAGTGAAGCGACGCAATTGAAGCGGGTTGGTCATGTGATATTGACAAACTTTGGGTTGGTCATGTGATTTTGATATTGAGCTTCATTCATACTATGTAGATTGTACTATTCATGTAGTAAATTTAAATTCAAATGTAGTAGCTACTGAGTAGTAGGCAATTTCAATGCAGATTTGTGGTTCATTACGATCTACATAACTATAGAAACTATTTTGGCCATTTTCATATTTTGCCAAAAACTTCAGTAAAACACTTAGAAAAAGCATTTAGGTAAAGGTAACAGTTATGAAGTTTGCTACGAGGCTCTTAGGCCATGTCCATGTTTTTTACACCAAACCAACAGGTGGTGATAATGACACTTTTGGGTTCACATCAAGCGGGGAGTATTTGTATTTGCAAGAAAATTGCATACAGACCAGAGACAGATTACCGTGAATGTGCAGAATTTTTGGTGTTCGGTGTGAACCTAGCAATGTTGGCTAATCAGAAAGGAGAAAACAGCACACACGCTGACGTCATGAGCCATAAACAAGCAACCAGGCATAGAAATGCTTCTAGAGCAGCAAATAATAATTTTAAAATGATTTCTGGAGGACATTTTAAAATAGGTTTAATTATATGAGGTCAAATAGAAAATGACATTCACATACGGTTAAAAATTAAATAAAATAGAAATATTACATTTAATTTTAAAAATTATCTGATCAATAGGCCTTGTGCACAAGCAATATTAAATATTTTAACTTTAAAAATAATTAGCAAGTTCAAATAAAGATCATTGGATCATTCTTCTGTGGTGACCCCTAATTAAAAAAAGTTAAAAGTTAAAAAAATAAAAAAATAAAAAAATATTTTACAAGAAAATAGCATTTTAGTCGTTCAACTTTCATTTAATTTAATTACATGATACTTGCTATTTCTTTAAATGCACCATTTGCAAGCAAGCAAACATGTGAATCACAAATTTTATACAAACACTGTACTGTCCTTATGATTTACAGTGCTTCTAATTTAGTGAACTCTGCTGTCAGTTTATTACTTTATTATAATATGAAGAATTTATATATCACTAGTGAAAGGTCTGGCACTGTTCTCACAGTTCTCATCAGGTAATCTCTTTACACAATGTCATTTTGTGTATATATATGTGTGTGTGTGTGTGTGTGTGTGTATAAAAATACATGAACAATATATGCATGCAAATTAATTAATTAATTAAATATTTTAAAAAAAGAAAACAACAGCAACATAAAAGTAGCGAGTTTCAAACACATCAGGAGTCAGACTTACTAACAGCTTGTTCTTCTGGAATTAAAATAAATAACCACTGTCAGGATTTACTAAAGATACGGAAAAAAAAAAGTGAAGAAAAAGAGGCACAAAGACTTATTTTGCAGCATATAAATGTGTAGGAGAGGCGCCATGGTGGCGTAGTGTAGTGGTAGCACGATCGCCTCACAGCAAGAAAATCGCTGGTTCGAGCATCGGCTGGGTCAGTTGGCATTTCTGTGTGGAGTTTGCATGTACTCCCCGTTGTCACGTGGGTTTCCTCCGGGTGCTCCGGTTTCCCCCACAATTCCAAAGACATGTGCTATTGGTGAATTGGGTAGGCTAAATTGTCCGTAGTGTATGAGTGTGAAAGAGTGTGTATGCTGGAAGGGCATCTGTTGCATAAAACATACAGTATGCTGGATAATTTGGGGGTTCATTCCGCTGTGGCGACCCCAGATTAATAAAGGGACTAAGCCGAAAAGAAAATGAATTAATGAATGAAATGTGAAGGAGTTTCTCTTTCAAATGTGATATCAAGGAGAGGAAGGTTTTTAAACAAACTGTGAATTGTTTAAGAAACATTTAGTGCAAAACGGTCAGGTTTTTGACCTGTATCCTTAAATTTAAAATGACAATATTAGGGCTGTCAAAAATTAATCATGTTTAATCACATCCAAATTAAAAGTTTAACATAATATTTGTGTGTGTACTGTGTATATTTTATTATGAATATATAAATACACACATGCATATACTTGATAAAATGTTGCTTTATATTTAGATATATAAAAAATATATGTGTATGATACAAATTTTACATTTGAATATGATGTAACTACTTTGATGTAACTTTTTTATATATAGTTTTGGCTTCTATGAATGTGTTTATCACATATACATAATAAATATATATATAACACACACACATATTATGTCAAAACAAACTTTTATTTTGGATGTGATTAATCACGATTAATTCTTGGACAGCCCTAGACAATATACATTAGCATGACATGTATAACTCAACTTAATGAACCACTTCTGTACTATTATTATTATTATATATTTTTTGACATTTTGCAATATTGAATGTGTCAGCGTTTCAGAAGCTTTTATATTCTCAGCGAGTAAATCTGCATTCAGAAGTTGGATTTGGAGAGCTTATCTTCTAAACCAGCCTGTCTATATTACCTACGACTAATGAAATTCATCTTCACGGCACCCAAGGAAAAATAAAATGGATAGAGGCCATTGTAAACTGGAGGCAACTGCATAATATTTGTCCACATGAAATATGATATTCACCACTTAATTCGCATTGCACATTTTTATAAGCTGGAAATACGGGCACAAAAAAAATTAATAAATAAAAACCTGCGCTATTAGAAAAACTCTCATTTCTTACTTTGGTATTCCCAGTAAAAGGTCAAACCCAATTACAGATATTTTGCCGGCGGCGCTGTGCGACTCCACGAACAATGATTCCTCAACCATTCAAATTAAAGGTTGAGACAGAAACAAGTCAAGGAAATTAAACCCCGACACACAGGTCAGTTTCAGCATGGCGAAAATGCCTCGTATGCCTCAGTATGTCAAATAAACCTTATTTAGAGAGCATGAGAATCATTAGAGCATGAGATACCATGTCTAAAGCCAAGCTGAACATTATTAAAGGTATCCATGAGGCTTATAGCCGAAGGGGACAGAAACTGTAAAGGAGGAATCTGATTCACTGCCTACATGCTGGTCTATCTGGCGGAAAAATAAAAACACTGTGAGAGAAAAATGAGTGACTGACAGCTGTTTTGATTCTATAGGAAGCGACAGCCATCTGGGCATGTGAAATGTGTTACATTATATACTGTAAGTCTATGTAAGATTTCCTGGTTTCTCCTGTAATCTGGAAAACACACGATTTCTGGTGGTCAAAAAGTAGTTGCAAAGTGATTGTGGCAGCCATCATGATTGAGGTGCAACGAAACTAAATAAAAAGTCTTGCCATAGTAGAAAAAGAGAATGCTAAAACCCATCCAGCGTTAGATTTGAGGGAGAAAGCTGTTGCAATCCCTGTTGTCCATCTATTTTTCCTTGTGATCTTTAAGTCTATTTGTTTATTTATTAATGCCAAGCTGTGAGACGAATGAAAAACAGCGCAACGGAGACGTGCAATGAAATTCATCTGTTCAGTTAAAAAAAAAAAAAAATAGGGAAACGTCTCAAAACAAACCACACTAGCAGCTTCTTAAACTGGGGTTCAGACTGTAGGCTGATTTATGGCTGTTTTTAGTCCTGACAATCTGAGAGGAAAAAAAAGCTCATATGGGTCTGATGTTCAGCACAGAATGACTGATAATGTAAGGAGTTACAGATCCAATCTTAAACTTCCAATCATACAGCATATAAAACATTCATTCATGCATTCATTCATTTTCTTTTCGGCTTAGTCCCTTTTTTAATCAGGGGTCACCACAGCGGAATAAACCGCCAACTTATCCAGCATTTGTTTTACGCAGCGGATGCCCTTCCAGCCAACCCATCACCGGGAAACATCCATACATTCTCATTCACACACATACACTAGGGACAATTTAGCTTACCAAATTCACCTGTACCACATGTCTTTGGACTGTGGGGGAAACCGGAGCACCCGGAGGAAACCCACGCAACCACAGGGAGAACATGCAAACTCCACTCAGAAATGCCAACTGACCCAGCCAAGGTGACCTTCTTGCTGTAACGCGAACGTGCTACTCACTACACCACCGTGGCGCCATATAAAACATGTTTAAGATTTAGGATTTTCACTTCATCTAACATTTTTTGCTCACCAACCACTAGTACACTACCTGAAAAAAGTCTTGTCGCCTATCCAAGTTTTAGAAACAACAAATAATTACCTTTTAGTTGATCATTTGGTATCAGAAATGGCTTATATTCAGATCAGGCAAAGGCCTATAAATTACGCATATTTTACCGAAGTAAAATAGGATCATTCCTAGACAGTAAGGTCTGACGTATAGACAAGAGTCTTGTCACTTAATAGAAATAATGTCTGGAATGGCAATAAAAATAAGTTTTCTTGCAGGACTCCCAGAGATTATCAAGATTATTTGGATTCATCTTTAAGGCCTCCTCCTTTATCTTACACCAGACATGCTCAATAATGTTCATGTGCTACTCCCAACCTACTTTAAAAAAAATTAGCTAATGGCCTGTTTCCACTGAGTGGTACAGTAAGGGTCGGTACGGGTCACTTCTATCAGGCTTGCGTTTCCACCAAGCGGCAACCTCCCGCTCTCCCTCGGGAAGCCAATACGGAAGTAACTAAAACTGCAATTCATCTAAAATTCCGCTAGTCCTGGCTCCATAATAGAGCAAATCTCTAATGAGCCCACTGGTGAAATGGCCAACTTTACAGCAGAAAAAAAGGTGTTTACAGCCTGGTACAAAGAACGATTTTGGTTCATATAGCTTATATTACCCTTCATGACAACTGTGAGGGGGGTGAATTGTTTTATAACTCCTCCGTTTCCTTTATATTAGGCTAAATTATGTTTGCATAATTAAGGGCGTGGCCACTTGAGTGACAGCTAGTCCCGCCGGTCGCCGTCACGTCACCTCAGCTGATTCCGGCTGATTAGCCGCAGATCTTGGCAGATTCATCGTATTTTTGTGTTGTTTTATGTGGCTTTACACAGTCAGTTGCCTTTTGCCATTATTTCCTACCAATATCAGATAATATGGCATGCTGTGTGCACTTAATTGTGCTCACAAACCATTCAGGTGGCCTCCGTTTCCCAGGTGAGTGAAATTATATACTTATACCATCTCTATAAATGTAATTGCTTTTATTTAGGATAATTTATGATTTATAATGTTCTTCAGAACTGTAATGCACTCCAGAATCTGACAGATTGATCAGCTGTAGGCTATAAAATTGTCATCTGAAACGTTGTCATACAGTGTTCTGTCTGGATTTCCTAAATAGCCCTGCATTTACTAACACAGACTCTATCTGAAGTATTTGGAAGTAATTTGCACTTTCTTCCTGTTGAAAAAGTCATAAGAACGATGTTTAGTGGCTTGATGTATTACAACAGTGTTTTCAACAGACTAAACACTTTATTGATATAGTGAACAACCAAGCACATGTGGTCAGAACACAAACGAGTCGCAGGTAATGAAATATTATGTGTTTCTCCCATAGGAAAGCTCTTAGCTAAATGCCAGCATGCGTCCTGTAGCTCAGCTCACGCTCCGCCCACGCTCCGCCTCTTTGCCCTTGTTTGGTATGCCTCGGTTGGTGCAATGACGTGCGAACAAAATGGCGACGGTTGGCCACGTCTACTAGTAGCTTCTTTTGGGTTCATCAGAAACCTATGGGTGACGTCACGGATACTACGTCCATATTTTTTACAGTCTATGGTTTCCACTGCTAAAGGGTACTCTTTTGGTGGCCGTGGTGTAAGACAAAGTTTCAGTCGACGTCATTTTCGCTCGAGGAAATGTCTACAGTAAAGCTTTATGGCTCGTTCATAAATCATACGAGAAGCACTTTTCACAAAACAGATGCTTTATTATACACATAAACACTGGTGTATAAATGTTCATTACTGACTGAACATGATCTGATTATAACTAGATCAATGATGCGAAATAGCCTACGGTCAGCGATTATATCAAATAAATAAATAAATGCAGCATATATGAACACATACAGCCCCACACAGTCTCCGATGTTACCAAATTACAGAAAAACTACACACAGCAGACATTTATGCCTTATTTAGGTTCAAAAACAATACGAAATATAGCCCCCAGTCAGTGCAGAGCTCTCATCTGTGTCTTTAATCTTTACCAGCACATGTAGCTTCTCTGTCATTATTCTCTCGTTAGAGAGTAATTCCGTCATTCTGAGTTTAATAATAGTTCAGGTTAAGAAGTTTGTTATTTCAAAAATTGACACGCTCGAGCGAAAAAAAACAAAGCGACCTCTCGCGTTCACGCTTATGGGCTCGTAACCCATAAGAATCTGCTCTTCTCTTGGCTTTGTGGCTGTTCAAGACGACGACAATGGCTCTTGTCCATGGCTCTTTATTATATGCTGATATTATTTCGGTGTATTGTCTCTCGGCTGTGTATTAAACATGGCGGGTCCTTTGTTTTCATTCTGCTTGTTGCGCAAGCAAATGACGTATCTCTGTAAGCCAATAGTGTTCAACTGCGCATTTAGCTCCACCTTTTAGTCACTCTTTGGTATGCTTGGGACACTTTGCAAAGGGTAACTAAAAAGTGGTACAGCTCGGTTCGATACGCTTTTAGACAGTGGAAACAGCCTTAAAAGCATACCGAACCGTAATGTACCGTACCACTCAGTGGAAACGGGCCATTTGTTAGTACACTTTCAGAAAAAATGGTACAATGTTGTACCAAAGAAGGTACAAACCCTTGTCACTGGGGCAGTACCTTTTTATGGGACAAAATTGTACCTTAAGAAAAGAAACAAATTTGTACCTTTTAAGATCCTGATTTGTACCATGGGAAACCAAAATGTACCTTTGGTTTTAAAAACCTGCAGATACATTATTGTATACTTTGTGAAAGGTACCACCACAGCGACAAGATACTTTGTACCTTAACAGTGTCAAAAATGCTTACCAAACATTCATTAAAGTGCCTTAAATGTTTAGTTTACAACACCCATCGGTTTATGTTTTACCAGTTGTTTTGTATTATTGTATTATAGAACTAAAAATGTATGTTTATCTTTAACATATACTTTTAAATGATTATTCTTGTTTTAATATGGATATTATTCATAAAAATCACTTTTCCTTTCCAGTCATATTTATTTACATAGATACTGTAATAAAGAAGAAGTTGTTCAATACTTGTACCTTTTATATGAGAAAAATTGTGTACCTTCATTTCAGTTGTACCATAAAAGGCACAGAACAGTATCATAAGAGGTCTTTACAGTACCAAATAAGGTACAATTTTTACAAAGGTACAAAACTGTTCCTCTAAGAACATTATTTATACCATCGTGTACCTTTTTTCTGAGAGTGTAGCTGAGCAAAGACAGATAGATAGATAGATAGATAGATAGATAGATAGATAGATAGATAGA
>CAIGQQ010034267.1:900398-918413 GCA_903798035.1 Danio albolineatus
TAGATAGATAGATAGATAGATAGATAGATAGATAGATAGATAGATAGTGCAAGTCACTGCATTCTATAAAGGCACAAAACCATCTGCAACATTCTGAAACGCATTTAATTTCTAATGTAAAATGACAGCAAATGGTCCTTTACGAGCCAATGATTCTGAAAGTGTCGGAGTGGCTGTATATTGGTGGATTGATGAACTTTCCCTTTAACAGCCGTGTTCTATTACTTTTATGGGTCTGGCATGCAAGGTGTTCCCATTAGGACAAATGGGACGGAAATGTTGTTTGCATTGGGTCGTCCTCAGCCAAAATATAGGCCTACCCGCTGTCCCATCAGCCTCAGCTGGACCCTGCTCACTGAAGCGAGATTACAAGAGGCCAGGGATCATTTCCGTTATAATGTCACGCATTAGCATATATCCTGCAGCCGCACTCCAACGAGCGTGGAGCTTCCAGGAATGTAACAGACTTTGCTGTGTCATTATTTTTCTAATTATTTTAGACGCATGTGCTGTGTATCAAGAGCCATTACATCTGTTGTATAAAGTATTATCTAACTCAGCATTAGGATGCATGTCAATTTACTTGAGTGGTATATGATGACTTTCTGATATCCAATTTCAGTTTACATTAATGTTTAAATGAAATAAATGAATCAAAAATATTTTTCAGATGTAATATATTTATATTCATTTATTTATTCATTTAAAATATAACTAATTAAATACAGTTATTCATTCATACATTTTCTTGTCTGCGTAGTCCCTTTATTGATCCGAGGTTGCCACAGCAGAATGAACCACCAACTTATCCAGCATGTGTTTTACGCAGCGGATGCCCTTCCAGCTGCAACCCATCTCTGGGAAACATCCATACACATTTATTCACACACATACACTATAGGGCCAATTTAGCTTACCCAATTCACCTATAGCGCATGCCTTTGGATTTGTGGGGGAAACCGGAGCACCCGGACCGAACCAGCAACCTTCTTGCTGTGAGGTGATTAGGTTACCCACTGCGCCACCGTGAGGCCCCAGTTATTTATATTTTACATATTTTACAAACACTACCTGACAAAAGTCTTGTCGCCTACCCAAGTTTTAGGAGCAACACATAATAATGTGACTTCTAATTGATCATATGGTATCAGAAGTGGCTAGATGAAAGGCAAAGGTCTCTAAATTACGCTTTTTACCAAAGTAAAATATGATCATGCCTTGATATGTATTTATCTAATTAGGACAGGTCTGACTTTGCTTAGACAAACGTCTTGTCACTCAAATATTGTACAGTATAGAATATAAAGTCATGGTGCAGTGGAAAAAGAATTAATATTGTGTATGACTCCCATGAGCTTGGTCGACTGCATCGATAAATCTCTGCAATGAGTCAAATAAATTAATTAATAAAGTCATCTGGAATGGCAAAGAAAGCCTTCTTGAAGAACTCCCAGAGTTCATCAAAATTATTTGGATTCAACTTCAATGTCTCCAAACATCTTACACCAGACATGCTCAATAATGTTCATGTTTGGTGACTGGGCTGGCCAATCCTGGAGCAACTTGACCTTCTGTAATATAATGTAATGCAGCACAAACGTCTTTATACGTCTGTATATGGTGTGAAACTATGGAATAGTTTAGAACAGAGTCCCAAACAATGTCAGGATATTAAAGAGCCCCTATTATGGGTTTTTGAAAATGAGCTTATATGCTGTGTGTCACACAGCTCTAAGTGAAGTGAAATGTCCAGTTAAGGCTTAAATCTGAAAGTGCACAGTGTTTAAAACTATTGATTCATCTATAAAAGAGTCGACTCATAGTTCCTCAAACGAGTCGCCGTGCTTACGAGTCTTTAGCCGTTTCGGCATGACGTGAACACGAAACATAAAGCCCCGCCCATTTATGCGCGCGCAGATTCGAAATCCCCAACCCTACCCACAAACAACAGCGGTGCAAAAAAGTTGCCAGATCGGGCGGTTTTAAATTTGATTGTGCAGGTAAAACCTTTTGGACAGGGTTTGGGCTGAAATCAGGCAGCTACATCTGGCAACACAGTGAAGAGCACTGTGCTCGGCTGGATATTGGAAGTGTGCAGAGAACCCAGAGATGAGACTTTTTCAAGAGTTAGTAGTTTCTGCAGAAATACCACAGCATTAAACCCAGCCATGTGCTGTTCCCCGTCCGAGGAGTGCTTACAACGGAGGATTAGGAGCACCAGGACATTTCCCTGGCCTGCTATCCAGCAAGTGTGAGTAAGTGCGATTAAAACGGTTGCCTCATTGTTTTCTCCAGCTTGTAAATGATGCATTTAACTGTGTTTTGTAACTTGTAACCGCTTGTAGTGTATCTGGTTAACTTGTATTCTCATATCGCGTCTAAAAGCACGTTGTAAATGCGACGCGTGCCGCTGTGTTTACGGATTAAAATGCATTTGAGCGTGTTCCTCTCCTGTTTGTCGTTGCTATGGCCACCATGAGCTCTGCTACACACGTGCGGCGGTTTTGCCGCTGTGTGCACTAATACTGAATGTATTTCGCTGTTTTTACTTCTGGTTAAGAATTAGAGTGATATGCTGGGAGACCGGGGGGTTTAGATTCGGGGGTGAGGTGTCTGAAATACGGGCGACTCCCGGGAAAAACGAGTGTTAGCAGATTAGCTCACGCACACGCTATGACTCCTTCATTATTGATAAGCTGTGGTGGTCATTCTCTCACGCTGAGCGCTGTCGACCAATCGCAACAGACTGGGTCATCGGTCCAATCAGCGCAGTTTAGCATCGCACGAAGGAGGGGTTTTGGAACAAATGAATCCCTGAACGATTCATATAGGAGTCACTGGGATAATGAGGTAAAAATAAAAGCATATTATAAGACAATGAAAGTGTTTTTTGACCATGCATGCATATCAGCCTGCTGTTGGAGACCCCCAAAACCAAAATATGACCCTTTTCAATGTATAATATGGGCTCTTTAATCAATTTAAAAAGTTGTATAAATATATATTATTAAAGGCATATAATGATGAAGGTGATTGAAAAAGGATAAAATCAGGATGGTTTGATGAAATTTAAATTAATGGCTATTCGCAGTACTATGTTTCGATTTTTGACTTATTCATTTATTTATTTATTTATTTATTTATTTTATTTATTTTTTTTTGTTATAAAATGCAAATGTATAAATGGAATCTAACATGTAGTATGTTGAAGATGCCAAAAGGATAAAATATGTCCAATGTAAAAAGAAGAGATAAGTTAAAAAAATAATAATTAAGTAATAGACGAATGATGTGTGTGGTAATGGGGTGGGAAAATAATAAGCTTGTGCTTCATCCTGCTCCATTTTTGACCATGTTGAAATGTATCTTTTGTTAAAGATATTTTTGTACGATATATTTTTGTTCGAAAATAAACTAAATCAAATCAAAATACCTCAGGCAGTTGATGTTGCCATCCACTCTGCAGATCTCTTGCATGCCCCCATACTGAATGTAACCCCTAATCATAATTTCCATCACCAAACTTGACTGATTTCTGTGAGAATCTTGGGTCCATGTGGGTTCCAATGGGTCATCAGCAGTAGTTGTGATGAGTGGGATGCAGTTCAACAAATGTGACAAAAATCTAACTTCTGCCACTTTTCCAAATGATCAACTTGAAGTCAATTTATTATTTGTTGCTCTTACAACTGGGATCAACGACAGGTTGGTGTATAATGTTATGTTATTTCCCAGTGTTGTTGTTTCTTCTTTTTTTTTTTTTTTTTTGGACAATTTATTTCCCTAGTATCGGGTATGCCCTAATCAGGATTTACATTGTCGAATCTAAAGTTCGGAATCTTGTTTGCAGTTGACTGATATCCAAATCATATGTTTGGGGGAGAGGTTCTTTTTTATTATTATTTTTTTATTATTATTCTTTCTTTTTTTTAAGAAGAAATAAAAGAAAGACTCCTAATAGGATGTTGATGTCATGATGTACATAAATTAAATAAAGAATATGGAGTTTAAAAATTAAAAAAAGATTTCTGCAGAAAGGCCTCACTGCTAACAAGATTTGCATTTTGCATGCAAATTAAATTTTTAAAAAGCAAAAGTGCCTGTGTGAGCATGTTTGGAGCACAACATCAAGACGCAGAAAGACAGGAATCCAAATTACGCTCAAACAGAAAATAAAGCTACGTATAATAAAGAAATGCCTAAAATACAGGAAGAAATGTGGACAAAAGTATTTTGTTAGATAACACAAAGGCCAACATATGAAATGAAAATAAATACTTATAAATAAAAACGCTGAGATAAATAAAATGACAAAACTATAGCCAGAATGTTTGTCATTTTAACTGAATGTGTCATTTTGACACAGCAAACTTTTCAGCCAAACATGCACAGTGTGACCATTAACAGTGTGACCAAAAACTTCATCTTCCACAGTGTCCAATGGTCTCATGTCAAGAGCAACACATTCTGCAATGTTGTCCTTCATTTCTCTTTTTGGATAGGTCTCAAATCAGATAACGAAAGGAGATATAGAAAGAGAATATCTCTATTTTAGAAGTCCTAACATTGTATGCTAATTGTAAATTTATATACACAAAGAAAAATGTACCGTTACACATGCCATGTCAAATATAATTACTCCAGTGCAATACTCTATACAGTTGATCAGTAGATTATATAGTTAAGTGTTAATACTGTACCTAAACAAAACAATCCACATCTTTTTTTCCATAATGAACGACAGCTCCTCTAAAAACCTGCCTTCGTCCCCTGCAGGTTTTGTTTTTAACTCCTGCTTTGAGAATAAAGGATTGTCCTTATTATGGGAGCTGGACAATGAAGCATTGCTCAATTCTCTCCCACAGATGAAAACACTGAAAGCCTCTTCCTATTCCAGTCACAGCCCTATATCCATCTCAAGCCCCGGCCACATTTATTATGAAGAATGAATGTCTTCATCATTTCAATAAATAACAATGGCAAACTATAGTAAAAGTTTAATCACACACATCACAAGCGTCTTTCCTCGCAGTGATGACGGACCAGGGTGGAAACAGAAAATAGCCTATGACTGGTAAACAAACATGATGGAAATTGTGTTTTCACTTTGTTGCGTTTGCTGTTTTTCACATGATTGCTTTTGTCATGTTTCAACAAACAATAAAACAATATAGATGAAATCTGCTGACCTTAAAGATGCAGTGTTACAACTAAAGTCTATTTATTTATTTTTGTATGTTTTTTTTTTTTGTTTTTTTGTCCCACCCTCTTGTGTTGTTGTTTTTTTTTCCCCATAGGCTTCCATACTAATGTGGTCCAGATTCTGAGTGGCTATAGAATTGAACTTGCAGAGTTCGAGGAGCTCATACACTGTAAAAAATAAAAAGTTGAGTTAACTTAAAATTTTAAAGCAACCGGCTGCAAAGAAATTTTGAGTTTATTGAGCTTCAGTGTTTGAAGTTGTACCAAATGATTTTTTTTAAGTTGACCGAAAAGGCTGGTTTAGGTCAATTATACTTTTTTTTATATAATTATTTTTTCAGGGTTTTCACCTTTAGTGGACAGGACAGTATAGAGTATTGACTGGAAAGCAGAGAGAGGGAAAGGATCAGCATAGGACCACAAGGCAGGAATCGAACTCAGGTCGCCATGAACACCAGAGTGCATGTGTCAATGCACTAACCATAACACCACTGGCGCCGACAAGTCAATTATACATTACGGAATAATTTGGCACAACTTCAAACACTGTAGCTTATTAAACTTTGCAGCCAGTTGCTTTAAAATTTTAAGTTAACTCAACTTTTTATTTTTTGAAGACATGGAGAAATCAAAATTTAAAGTCTCCTCAACTTAATTTTTTACTTTCATTGCACAAACAGTTCCAAACATGCAGTTGAATCATTTTTATGAGTAAATTCAACTCTGAGTTCAAAAATATGTCTGCCTAACTTACAATTTTAAACTGAGTTAACAATTTGTAAGTTGGATTTTTTACAGTGTATTTGGTGCGACTGTTGCTAGGGCTGGAGAGCTCATGGATTTCCCTACCCCTCCGGCCGACGAATCTACCATTGTCGAGAATGTTTACAGCATCATAAGACACAATTACATAGGAAAAACGATTTTACCAAGGACGAAACAAGTTTACATTTTGAAAAACAAATTAACAAGACGCAAAACTCTTTTACCAGTCCCGAAACAAATTTGCAATGACAGATTCTTTACGGAAAGGGAATGTACCAAACACCGGAAGTGGCGCGGCGAAGGGCGTTGTTGTCATCGTCGCTGGTGGTGAGCGCGGTAAATTCGTGTAGTGGAGTAAATGGCGTAAATAAAGTTTATGGTGACCGAACATGGACTGCGGCTGAGGGATGTTTTGTGGCAAACACACGAGCAGCTTGACGCGGTTTTGCTTTACGTGTGGTCGGCGTTTGGAGTTTCTAAAAGACGCGGACCAGACGTAAACACCAGACGTACTGCATCAATGTGTTCAATATTTTAACAAGGGCCACTCGTATGCTGTAATCGTGGACATGAAGTCAAGTCTAAATGGTGTAAACATCTGCTTGAGGACTCTTAAAAGTAAACTGAAAGAAGCAGGCGTTACGGTTTAACTGGTGGCCGTGTTAACTGGTGTCCCTTCCTAGATGAAAGCTATTCACTTTTGCAAATTAGCAGATTCGTCACTTTTTTACAGTAACAAAACATGCCCATAACAAATAAAGATACCTATTTCTTGGTGTCAATGCCACTGTAAACAATATTGATTTTAACATTTGTGTAGCAGAACAGTATATAAACAAAATTAACCTAAAAAATATTTATAATTTACATGATTAAAACAGACCCTTTCATCTTTTGCACTTCCCGACCATCGTAGTGGCCTGCCTATTTATTCGTTAACACTTTACAAAAACAGTACATGAATAACGATGTGTTAATATGTTAACTATACATTACTCTATTATGAATTAATGAAGAGTTGAGGCGTGTGCTAATCATGAACTAACCTTAACTATAACATGAGTCACTTGTGAATAACGACTACCTTAATTACTTGTTAGTACATGTTGTTAATTAATGTATTTAATCGTTAATTTTGTAATCAATGTTCAAGCTAAATGTAACCAACATGAACTCATGAACTGTTTACTCCTGTGTTCACTTTTGTTGTTATTCTGTGTAAACACACTAGATGGTTGAGCATAAGGTGTTCATGAGTAGATAAGAATGAGTTAATAATGATGTGCCCCTTAAACCACCACCCATATTTTATGCCCATGTAGTTGCTTTCCCCCAGCCATTGAGGCGTAATATGCAGTCACATTAAAAAGACAGAATTGGATATGTTTATGGTTTTGTTTTTTTAACTGTAACGAAAAAGTTACAACTAATATTAACTATAAAACTAAAATCTGCTGAATAAATTAGTTTGTGTCACATGTTTGACTACTAAAATTAATGAAATGGTTATTTAAACCTTTTACAGTTTAAGTGGTTATAGGGTAACACATTATGGGTTAAAGTTATTTTTTTGTTTTAGTTTATTATTATTATTATTATTATTATTATTATTATTATTATTGTTATTCATTCATTCATGCATTCATTCATTTATTTCTTTTCTTTTCGGCTTAGTCCCTTTATTAATCTGGAATCGCCACAGCAGTATGATCTTATCCAGCATATCGTTTACACAGTGGATGCCCTTCCAGCTGCAACCCATCTCTGGGAAACATCCATACACACTCATTCACATTTATACACTAGGGACAATTTAGCCTACCCAAGTCACCTGTACCACATGTCTTTGGACTTGTGGGGAACACAGGAGCACCCGGAGGAAACCCACGCAACCACGGGGAGAACATGCAAACTCCACACAGAAATGCCAATTGATCCAGCCGGGGCTCAAACCAGTGAACTTCTTGCTGTGAGGCAAACGTGCTACCCACTACGCCACCGTGGCGTCTTATTATTATTATTTATATTATTATTATTAATATCATTATTATTATTATTAATATTAGTATTATTCTCTTTATTAATCTGGGGTCATCACAGCGGAATGAACCACCAACCCAGCATATGTTTCACACATTGGATGCCCTTCCAGCTGCAACCCCTCTCTGATTTTTTTGGCATGTAAATGGTAACAAAATCATAAATCCAAGGCATTTGAAAAGTGAACAAATTAAAAAGATCTTTATCTTGGACTTATGATTTTGTTGTTTATCTTTATGAATCTCTTGAAAGAGCACCCATGCATTAATTACCCCTGAAGCGGTTTTGAAATTATTTAAATGACATTTTACATGTACAGTATTTACAGTGTACCAACAGTCTTGTCAAGCCTAAATTTTGAAATCTGTTATAGTCACACTGGAGTTTTGTACAACTTGTTTATCTTAGCTCAGAGTATGTATAAAAATATTGACAGAATAATGTGAAGAGGTGTGAAATCTACTTGTTAAAGTTGATTAGGCATTTTTTCCCTTGACCTTCAACCCCTGAGACATTTTCAATTTAACACTGTGTGCAAAACACATACTGAAAAACTAACATACAGCATGGCTAATTATTAATATAGATTTTTTTTCCCTGCATAATTACAACGTGATGCATTACAAGGCAAAATGAGTTTTAATGGCTGAATTCTCTGACCTAAAAACAGAACTTATACCTTTTTAATAATTACAAACATGCAGTATAGAGTACATAATTAATAAGTGTACAATATTATACTTTAGAAGTTTCTGATTTAGAACAAAAACAAAAAAATTATAATAAAATACAGTGTAGCATCTGTTTTGCTTTTGTAAGTATCTGAAGCACTTTGGGATTGTTTTTTTTTTTTTTTTTTTTAAACCCTGTCTTTCAGAGAGTCTACTCTGATTGGTCTGATGCTTGTTATTGGTTGGCTGCTTACACTACATCAAAATGAAAAAAAAAGTCCAAATGTCATTCACCATATCTGAACTGCAGTTCTTCTTTGGCACTTGTAAGCAAAGTCTGTATCAATTTGAGCCAAGTCCTCATTATTTGGAAAAGCTAATATGCTTTCACAGTGCATAAACCAATGTCTCCTCGACATGACATCAACACAAACCAACCTCCTCCAGCCCTCAGGTTTATTCAAAAGTAAGTCTGCAAATTATTGACAGCTCATTTCAGACAGTTCAGAAACACTTCTTTCTTTTGAGAGACAAACAATCACTTCCCAAGATCAGCTATCAAACTGAAGCATACCCAGAAAGGTTTCTTTAATAAAGTTTTCCAACCAATCTGCAGTTTTCACAGAGCAGCTAAAGAAATACACGTACAGTATATCATCTTCACCATCCTCCCAAATGTCTACTTTCATCAACAGGCTGAAATAGAAGCAAGGATCTGCTGGTCTCTAAAAAGGCGCTGTGTTTTCATCTGTAAAACCTTTGGTGTCAAAACAGAAAGAACGGCCTTGGATCTTGAAAAGATGGTGGAGAAAGAGAGAGGGGGGAAAAAACACATAGAGAGAGACGTTTCTCTGTATAGCCGTTTCATTATATTCTAAATAAACACAGATGCAAACTGAGGCGGTGGTTGAGTCTCTCTGTGGGATGGATCCACATCATAAAGACAGCAGATATAAAACCACAACACACATTCTACACACAACAGAACCAATCGCTTACTACTGCTTGCCTTATTGTGAAAACCAAATTCATTGGAGGTGGGAATGAAATGATTACGAGAAGTCACCCGAGCTGTGTGTGCATCAACAAACTCCGGTCAAATCAAACCGTTGCCCCAGCTTGGTCCTAATTATACCCATGTTTCCTGCAGGAAAAACAAGACACGCATGCACAGACTTTACAAAGATTTGACAACTTTCCTATACACCCCGCCACAAAAAAAGCAAATATTTTCCACTACAAATTGGGCCTACCGTAGGAAGAACACAGCGTTCATTATTTGATCAAGTATCGAGGAGTATTGTAGCGGTTCATATGAATCTGTCATGCATCCAGAGACGGTTGCTTTGTGACAGAAGTTCGCAGTGTGCGGCAGCCCTCTGTGGAGAGGAATCTGATGCTTTCGCTGCCTGTTTGTCGCATACTAGAGTCTCGCAAGTCTAAAGCCACTTCAAAAGGCCAAGGAGAGACGTGAAGCCGTTAGGAAAGGGAGAATAAAAAAATCTAAATACAGAGAGCGACTGCGAAACAAACCTTGAACAGTTTTCGCAGAGAGACGACTCGAAGTTCCTTGTTTTTTTTGGTCTCTCATATACCTGCCTCCCGTATTATAATTATAGCATCAATATCAATCAGCGGCTCAGAGAGAAATGAATCTGGCTCCTAGGTAGACGGTCTCAAAATAAAAAGTGTTTATGGCTTTCAGCTCTTATTACTTTGTTCTTGCTTTGAGAAGGGGTAGAGTTCAGATTATGCTTGGGGCGTCAGAATTATAAGCACGTAAGATGAAGCTGACAGAATAATGGGATTCAGTTGCAAAAAAACAGGTGCATATCATTCTGAGGGAAACTGCAACACCTCAGTGCGTCTGGCATATGTCAACACCGGCGGATGGAAGAGGCCTGTTGAATTGATTTCACCGCCCATCTCAGACATCAGATCAACCGTCTGAGTGATTGTATATGGAATCGGAGAGCTGTTGTTCTGCCTGCATTTGTAATGTAATAAGGGGCCAAACGGGACTAGTTGCTGTGTCTGTTCAAATCATTTTCATATTTGTTATTGTACATGGACACATTTGACAAATGTCACAAGGATACCAGCTCTGCCTCTTGTTTGCCTGGTCCTGGTCCCAAGGAGACAAGTGCAGTTTTAATTCCAGGTATCAAGTTATTTTAGCTGTATACAAAAACAAACAGTGGGCGCCACGGTGGCGTAGTGAGTAGCACGTTCGCCTCACAGCAAGAAGGTTGCTGGTTCGATCCCCGGCTGGGCCAGTTGGCATTTCTGTGTGGAGTTTGCATGTTCTGCCCGTGGTTGCGTGGGTTTACTCCGGGTGCTCCGGTTTCCCCCATAGTCCAAAGATTTGTGGTACAGGTGAATTGGGTAAGCTAAATTGTCCATAGTGTATGTGTGTGAATGAGGATGTTTCCCAGAGATGGGTTGTGGCTGGAAGGGCATCCGCTGCGTAAAACAAATGCTGGATAAGTTGGCGGTTCATTCCGCTGTGGCGACCCCGGATTAATAAAGGGACTAAGCCAAAAAGAAAATGAATGAATGAAAAAACAAACAGTAGGGTAGCTTGAAACTGCATGCTGTGTGTAGTGCAAATTGTTTCACTACTCACTGCGTTTTGTTAACACTAATGAATCAGAAGTCTTGCACAGGCCTAGCCAAACAGATGGCAGAAGGACTCGACTCCTTTGCAGAATTCATTGGTCAAGGACTGCCAAAGGCCGTGTGACTGGCATTTAAAGCAATCAATCAGTTTGTTTTGTTCAGCATCATATTCGTGGTGGTACATTGATGTCACAGCAAAAAAATCAGTGTACATTTAACTCAACTTGAGTTTAACTTAACACTCCTCAGGTGTACATATGACTCCCTCCATTCTGGAGTTAAAATAACACTTTCTGAAGTGTGAAATTTGTACATTAGTTAATTTTAACACAGTAAGAGTTTATTCTTACACCAAACTGGAGTGTTATTATACCCTTCAAAGAGTATTATATTAAATTTGTACATTACTCACAGAGTTGATGTGTATATAAGCTAATGAGTGCATATACTGCTTTTGATGAGAATTAATTTATTTTAACTTATAATTTATGATATCATCAAGACTCGTAAAACATATTAGTTTGATCACTGTTTGTCCGAAAGAACCGGTTTGAATAAAAAAAAAACTGGACTTCCCTTCATTAGTGGCAAATGCACTGCATATTGGGTTAAAAGTTTAACACTGAAAAAAAAACCTCTTAAATATAAGCTCTTTCACACTCGTGGATTGAAATGTACTCCGGGTTTTAACACTGAACAACACCAAAACAATCACACTGTATATTTAACACCAGGATTTTTGCTGTAAGTCTGAAAGAACCGGTTCGAGGAAAAAAAAAAGGACTTCTCTTTACTAGTGGGAAATACACTGCATATTGGGTTAAAAGTTTAACACTGAAAAAAAAAGCTCTTAAATATGCGCTCTTTCACAATCGTGGATTAAAATGTACATGGGTTTTAACACTAAACAACACCAAAAAAAATCACACTGTATATTTAACACTGGGATTTTTCCTGTGAAGCTTGAGTGTTAAAGGCACAGAATGTAAATTTTGCGGCTGGAGGGTGGGTATTCACAACAAACAAAAGTATATTGATGACAACGTGAATGAGTGTGGAATTTTGGGAGTCATTACATCTAATGAAACTTCTGCTGACATCGCGTTCACGGATGACCCAAAGCAGAGGTGTCACACTCAGAATCAGAAAGAATCAGAAAGAGCTTTATTGCCAGGTATGTTCACACATATGATAAATTTGTTTTCGTGACAGAGCTTCTACAGTGCGACAGAATTACAGAGACAGGACAAAAAAACAAATAAATATAATCCAAAAATAGAAGTAAGTGTTAAATGCAAATATACAAATTGACAAGTGACTGTACAGGTGTTTTACTATATACAACTTTATATGTGCAGCTGTTACATGCAAATTGGCATGTAAAGTGTGTTGTAAAATAAGTGTATGTGTATGTAAAAAGTGTATTGCAAGTAGTGATCTTGGTTCCACGATTGTTATCATCAAGTGTTCATGAGATGGATTGCCTGAGGGAAGAAACTGTTTCTGTGTCGGGCTGTTCTGGTGCGCAGTGCTCTGTAGCGTCAACCAGAAGGTAACAGTTCAAAGAGGCAGTGTGCTGGCTGTGAGGGGTCCAGAGTGATTTTGGCAGCCCTTCTGCTCGCTCTGGATAAAGTACAGTTCTTGGAGAGTAGGGAGGGTTGTACCAATGATTCGCTCAGCAGTCCGAACTATTCGACGTAGTCTTGGAAGGTCAGATTTGGTAGCTGAGCTAAACCAGACAGTTATTGAAGTGCAGATGACTGATTCAATGTTTAGTTTAGTTCCAGCCCTGCCTCAACACATCTACATGTAGGTGTCAAACAAGCCTAAAGTACTCATTTAGTTCGACCAGGTGTGTTAATTAGTGTTAGGAACTGAGTTGAGCTAAGCCCATGCTCAATGAATTATAACGATTTATAAGTATTTATAATCAAGCAGAACAATTCTATAAAAACACAACAAAACCTAAAGTGTACTATGATGACAGTATTAATACATTTATAATAGTTTTATTAACACTTATTAGTGATACATTTTTTTTTCAATATGTACTGTATGTTCAATATACATTATACACTTGTTTATATATCGAAATCTATTGAAGGATAAAAAGCCATCGAATAAGGAGAGCACTGAAGCAATTCCTTATGAAAAATGAGGATGGCATGCCACAAAAGCAGCAGAGCTTTTATTATGCCACAGTATACTGATTACACAGGATTACATAGGGAAGAAGCATGTTTGTTTTATCATACTATATACACTCACCGGCCACTTTATTAGGCACTTACTAGTACCAGGTTGGACTCCCCTTTGCCTTCAGAACTGCCTAATCCTTTGTGGCGTAGATTCAACAAGGTACTGGAAAATTCCTCAGAGATTTTGGTCCATATTGACATGATAGCATCACGCAGTTGCTTGCAGATTTGTCGGCTGCACATCCATGACGCGAATCTCCCGTTCCACCACATCCCAAAGATGCTGTATTGGATTGAGATCTGATGACTGTGCAGTCCATTTGAATAAAGCAAAAAACTAGATTAAAGACCTATCTTTTTAGTAAAGCATACACTCAATACATCACATAGCAGTATGATGCATGAATGTGCTCCACGCATCTCGTTTATATACACTATGAACAGCAGCTACGCTAATTATTATCTTTATTCTCTATTTCCACCTGGGGATATGCAGCGCCACGGATGCGATCCAAGACCCGCAACGAGACAATTCCAAGGTTCCATAATCCTGGACTACGCTGTATCCTGAGCAGCTGCTTGGTGCTTTACTTTCCTGTGACCCTCCAAGGACAGACGAGCCTCGAGTTCTTCAGCCTCCGGCGCCTAGACCGCAGCAAAAGCTGCGCACCGATGGATTACTCTTCTTTGTTTTGAAGTAGTGAATATTAAACAACACTGAACTGAACTGAACTCCAACACTAATAACTGGACTGACACTTTCGATTTACTCTAATCTTCTAGGTTAAGCTGCTTTGACACAATCTACATTGTAAAAGCCCTATACAACTAAAGGTGAATTGAATTGAATTAACCTCATTGTCATGTTTAAGAAACCAGTCTGAGATGTTTCACGCTTTATGACATAGTGTGTTATCCTGCAGGAAGTAGCCATCAGAAGTCATTCATTCATTCATTCATTTTCGGCTTAGTCCCTTTATTAATCCGGGGTCGCCACAGCGGAATGAACTGCCAACTTATCCGGCATCTGTTTTACGCAGCGGATGCCCTTCCAGCCACAACCCATCTCTGGGAAACACATCCATACATTCTCATTTACACACATACACTATGGACAATTTAGCTTACCCAATTCACCTGTACCGCATGTCTTTGGACTGTGGGGGAAACCGGAGCACCCAGAGGAAACCCACGCAACCACGGGGAGAACATGCAAACTCCACACAGAAATGCCAACTGGCCCAGCCGGGGATCGAACCAGCGACCTTCTTGCTGTGAGGCGAACGTGCTACCCACTTGGCCACCGTGGCGCCCCATCAGAAGTCACTTGTTCAAATCACTTATTTCTCTGGATTTTAGCTATCTTTGAAAAAAAATTGGATAACGAAAGGACATAAGTCAATAATATATAACACTGATCTAGTGTTTTGGGATTTTTAAAGGGTCACGAAACACCAAAACACATTTTTTGAGCTGTTGACAGTCATATCTGTGTCCCACGCTGCTATAAACACTATTAGAACACTCCAATCCAGATTTGCCGCTCGTCTCCTTTTAAACAAATACACAGCTCCAGTTCATGTTGATTGTCCTGTTTTTGGTAAGTACGCAATCTGAAAAATATAAACGCTGCATTTTGTGACAGGATAGTGTATGCACACACGGCTTTCTGACGCTACCTACCGAGAGCATAAGTTACAGAGAAATGCGGAGGGTTTTTCTCTCATACGCTGCATGGTCTCAAACACTCCATTAAAACCACACTCAAAGCAATTTCTCGCATCTCGTTTGTCATGGGGGTATGCAAGAAATGTTCCTGGAATTAAGTGAAAGTGCAGTTAAAGTCGACAAATTAATAATTTGGCAAATAATTCGATTACTGATGTCCATGTAAACACAGTCACTGTCTTTCTCCTCCTGCGTCTGTGTTTGTTGTGCCTCTGTGTGAACATCAGCGCGTGCACAAATGGAAACTCCTATTTTTATGCAAAACCTTCCCTCTTTCCCCTTCCCCGACACCAAGCTGGACACACCCACTTTCCTGAGCTTTTCCAGACTAGAGGTGTGAAAACGCCTGGCTGAGACTGGGGGGTTTCGTGGCCCTTTAATGAACTAACCTTACATCTTGTGACTTTAAACTCTTGAACCTCTTTTAAAAATAGGGCTGGAACTGATTCAGAGACATTTAAAGAAGCTGGAAGTTGGAATTCTGTTAACACAAGAGATGATTGTGGATAATGTCACGATCACCAGCGATCTCTCCTCTATCAGAGATCGCTGGGTCACACTTCCGTGAACTACAAATCAGCCATGTTAAGGACTACATCTCCACTCATGCAACACACACACTCACCTGCTCCAAGTCACCACTGATTAGAGACTCCCAGCTGAAGCCACTCACCACTCAGTACACTCTCTATTTAAGCCACTCAGTAACACTCACTGTTGCTGAGTATTGTTATCTGTTAAGTAACTTGCAACGCGGTTTCCTTTGTTCATAGTTTCCGTGGTTTTTGACCTTGCCTTGCTATTTGTTTTGTCCATGCCTGACTTTTGACCCTCCGCCTGTTTATAGACCACGATTTTTGATCATTCATATTTACCTGTTTGCTCCTGATGATCATTGCTATACTGACTTTTAATAAACTGCATTTGGATCCTCACATCGTTGTCTTCGTCACTACCTGCCATAACAGATAAAAATAAGCAATTTCTAAAATACTCAAACCGGAATGTCTGGAACCACCAAGCAAGTCTGATAGATGTCCAACAATAGACCAGTCATTAAAAAGACCGACTTCACATGTGTACTCTTTGATTCAGTCTATTTGATCACTGGTCTATTTTTGAACTATTGTTAGATATCTATTAGATTTACTCTGACAGCCCCAATTTAGCTTTGTTGTACTCAAAATGTCTGTAATGAGATGTCCATCTTTTTAAACTTAAAAATAAAGACTTGCTGGGCAACAACCACGCTACCTACTGTACACAAACATTTGTAATTACCTTTCTTACCCATTCTGGTGATCAGTTTGAACGTGAGTACTCTGAACTCTTGACCACATCTACACGCTTAAGTACATGAAAATCTGGATCTGACACATAGAAAACGCTGCCTTTGAAAGAAGCATTCCAAAGTAGGAAGACATCAAGACACATCTGAATCCTAATGTGGCTTTACTTCCTGTCTCATGAGATACCTTCATCTGATCTATTTCTGAGAGCGCCATCGATGTATCCATTGCATCCTTTGATATACCACAATCCTGTGCATTCCATTCCTGACAGCTAAAGAAAAACAAAGATGGCATCTGAAACCTGCGCTTGGTGGTTATTTTGTGTGTAAATGTACATTTGTTAGACACTTTTCCCACTCATCACGCCATATCTTCAGATAGATTCAGTGTCGAGAGCTCAAATGCACTGAATGTTCAGAAAACACGTTCAAAACAGTTTGACATACTGTATGCATGCAAACTTTAAAACACATGCAAATAGAGAAACATGTAGCAAATAACACAGGCTACCCGGCTACTACCTGTATTTAATCAGCATTGTTGTCGGAGATCGGTACATTGAGTTTGTTTATTTGAACATCCTGGGGCCTGTTTCAGAAAGGAGCTTCAACCAACTCAAAGTTTAAACTTGAACTCGGTTTTCGGTTTCAAAACAGTTGATCTGAGTTAGGTCAGTCAAGTCTGAATAGATAAATTCAGAGTTAAGCATGCACACAGCGACTATAAATAGGCATTACCAATAAAGCGCAGATATTATGAGTCACCATGGCGACATCTGAAAAAAGAGATCAGCATTTTTTTTCTCCAGCTGAACTTGATGTGCTCATGCAAAGTCAGAGCAAATATGAGTTTTAAAAAAAGGCAAGGCCACTGCAAAACAGAGTGTGGGAAAACCTTGCTGTTGAAGTTAATGTGCAAGTTTAAATTTGAAATATTTAAAGTATTCCAATATTTAAGTATAATAAAAAGTAATGTAATGTGTGAAGTTTATTGAACTTTTCATTTGAACAAGTGGGGAATTGGCCATAATTTTGAAGATATTTCAGATGTAATTGCATTAAATTACATAAAATAGACTACTGCATAGTTTCTACAAAACAATTTGACAAAACAAGATCGTATATAACCTAATGTTAAGTGGAAATGTTTAATTTAATGTTCCCACTTTTACTTACGTTGATCAGTTTAAGATAAAATGTTGATTTTTTGTTGTTAATAGAGTCAAGTGGTTAAGGTTGATATGACACTTAGAATGCAAGCAGTACTAAAACATAGTTTTTAGAACGAGTACTAACTCCATTCATCATAACTTCCAGTAGCTCAGTGGTTAGGTAATTCACCTTTCACACCAGAGACCCGGGTTCTATCCTAGACCCTGACAAGAATGTATGTGTATAAAGTGTATCATCTGTGTCATATGTGTATATGTAAGGAATGTATATCGTGTGTGTATATGTATGGAGTGTATCATCTGTGTATATGTATAGAATGTGTCATCTG
>CAIGQQ010034267.1:935859-950862 GCA_903798035.1 Danio albolineatus
ACTTACCTACTTACCTTCTTACTTACCTACTTAATTACTTCTTGCTTCTTTCTTCTTACTTACCTACTTCTTACTTACCTACTTAATTACTTCTTGCTTCTTACTTTTCCTACTTCTTACTTACCTACTTACTTACATACTTCTTACTTACCTACCTACTTCTGTCTTACTTACTATTTAACTTCTTACTTGCCTACTTTTTATTTACCTACTTACTTACCTACCTTCTTTCTTACTACTTAACTTCTTACTTACCTACTTATTTTTTTTCTTAATTGCCTACTCACTTACCTACCTACTTCTTACTCTCGTACCTACCTAATTACTTCTTACCTCTTTCTTACTTTTCTTACTTACCTATTTCTTACTTACTTACAAACTCACTTGCCTACTTTCTTACCTACTAACTTATTCTTACTTGCATTGTGCTAGATTACTTCTTATGTACCAACTTACCTGCTTCTTACTAACTATCTTACTTCTTGTTTACTACTTACTTACACTCAATTAAGCCATTTATGATGAGTCAAGTATTTTTTTATCAGGTTCAGGGGACAAACAGGAGTCTGAATGCCTGCTCTAAAACTGTTGTAAAAGGCATGTCCATTGTAACCATTTTGCCCTTTGCCCATTCTTTCATCCATTGTCGCTAAATATAAGCCTTGAAAAAAAAACGCCACCCCCAAGGAGTCTCAAAATTATGGATGTAAAACGTGTTGTGAAAGCGGTTTCTTGTTAACTAATGATCTGGGCTGGTAAGCAGATGGCTGCAGGTTCAAACAAAAAGGTGCGATCTGTGTGGCAAAGTGTTTCGAACAAGGAACCGTACTCTATGTGTCTCCAGAGGGACCGGCTCTGTAATAACTGCGTATAAGTCAAAGTATCAGCTAAACAGCAAATTAATAATTAGCATTGTGCCTGGATGGCTGCTGGTGCTGTGAAAGCTTTTGGCTGGTGTTGTTAGCATGGCAGTTTCAGTGCCAGGTATGGATCTCTGTGAACTCCAGTGTTACTGAGGGAATTTCACCTTCATTGTGTGCACGAGTCTGCGCTCAGCCTCAGATTGCTCCAGGGGGACTGTTCCTGCAATTAGCGCACTGCAATTTACTTTGGATGAAAGCATCTGTTACATGACAAGTAATGAAATGAGATACAAATGCCCTATTCAGACAGGAGAAATACGACATAACAACTGAGTCAAAACATGTTCGACATGCACAGGTGTGGCGGAGAGGCTTATGGCATCTGCTTTTCCAACACGTGGGATTGAAGATTCTTTGAGTTGTACAGTTTGTTTAAAATGCTTAGTTAACTTGATTCAAATGTCTAGTACTGACCCTCAAACACTGCTGAGGCCAAGAAGAGTTTGAGTTTCAGTAATCTAATTATTTGCCTTAATCTGAACAAGACAATACAACGATCAAGGTTGCATTTTGATTGTTTCTGTTGTGTTCCCATTTTACATGTTATAGTACACAGCAAATTTGCCAGTGTACATTTTACACAACAGGTGTTGAATTTAACACTTTTCTGGTGTCTATATGAGTCCCACCAGCCAAATGTCCAGGTTACACTTTTAAAAGTGTTGAATATATACACCTCTGCAGTGTAAAATATTTTACACTTAGAGTGTAAAATGCACACCACACAGGGGCTTAAATCCCGGGGGGGACAGGGGGGACATGTCCCCTCCCATGCGAGGGTTGTCCCCCCTCCCAAAAACAAAAAGTAAAAAAAAAATTGCACTGTATTGTGAAAAATATATGTGTATACCTAAAATAATTGTATATGTAGAAAAGAAAAACGCATTTCGCATTTAATTTGCGTTTAGAAACTATTGAGTTCCTCCTCTTCCTCACAGTGGTTTGGTCCACTGCTTCTCCCGGTTCATCTCCGACTATGTGCAGCGCACACACACAAGTCAGGTGTGTGTGGCCTGACGCCTCGGCTCAGTTCTAGATGCTCGCCAGTGAGGAGGGTACTTTATTCACTTTAAATAAAGCGTTTCTCTTTAAGGTTGTTAATACAGACTCATTCAGAAATTATTTGCGGTAAAAATGCTGATTACCGATGTATTTTCCATGTGTCTGCTATATTAGCGATTGAAATATTACCCAATCTAGTTAACGTGCTAGCTTGTTGCAAAGTGCACTGCAGCTAACGCACTAAATTTGCCATGCAATGTTTTATTTGTGACGAGTTGGCATAATGTTTACAACATAAACGGCCACAATTAGCATATTTTGTAGCTGTGCTTTGCTAAATGAGCACTGTACTACGTCTGAACTCACCCCACTGTATTTCTGTTTCAATTTCCATTCTGTTCGTACAAGACAATTAATTCAAAACAACAACTTTAACCTTTTTTTTATTTCTTGTTTTTATTGTTGTGATTATTTTTAAAGTTTTATGTACTTTATGTAAAGCTCTTTGAATTAGCATTGTGTTTAATCTTGCCTTGCAGTGACTAGATAAAGTGACAGAGAAAAGTAAAGTAGACATAAGATCATTTTTAAGTGCACTTAAACGCCAATAAATACAAAAAGTTCACATTTTGGGGCAAATTGGCTTTAAGAATGGGTGATTATGTAAATACAAATGTCACAATATCAATAACAGGCAAAAGAGAAGGAAAATATTGAGGCAGAGCAGGGTCAGTCAGATGTACAGTGTCAGGTAAGGGGGTGAAGGGAATGACATTGTATGAAATTCACCCAAAGTAGCCACCAAATCAAAAAGTTGCGAACTGCTGTGAGATCGTGTTGGTCTTAAGTAAGTAAGTAAAGATTTATTTATATAGCACCTTTCCCAGACATTGGGTCACAGCGTGCTTTACAATAAGTGAAAACAAGCAAAAGAACACATATCAATAAAAGAAAACATGCTAAAACATATTAAAATCAAGTTAAAAATCCAAATAAAAAGCACTACTACTGTTAATTAAAAGCTTGACCAAAAAGATGTGTCTTTAAAGATCCTTTTTAAAAAGATCAACTGATCCCAGATTTCTCAATGCCTGAGGAAGACAGTTCCAGAGCCTTAGGGCCACCACACAGAAGGCACGGTCACTCTTTGTCTTGAGACGAGTTGTGGGAATGACCAAAAGGTCTTTGCCAGAAGACCTTAGAGACCGGCTACATATGTGATTATGTAAAAGCTCTTGATTATAAAGGGGCGCTTGACCATGCAGAGCTCTGTAGGTAATTACCAGAATCTTAAAATTTACTCTTAAACTAATAGGAAGCCAGTGAAGTGCCTTAAGCACAGGAGTAATGTGTGACCTCCTACTGGTGTTGGTTAAAAGCCTCGCCGCTGCATTCTGCACAACTTGCAATCAATCCATAGAAGATTTTTTCAGACAAGTAAACGGAACATTACAGTAATCCAATCATGAAGAGATGAAGGCATGGACAAGCATCTCCATCTAATCCTTTGAAACAACATCTCTGATTTTTGCAATGTTCCTCAGATGGAAAAAGCATGTACGAACAACAGACTTAACATGGCTATTAAAACACAGCGCTCTATCAAAGATGACACCCAGATTTCTAATATCACTGCAATTCGAAGATGACAAACCCCCCCAAAACTTGCCTGACTTGTCTTACAGCTTGCTTGCTTACAGCTGCTTGCTTGTCTTACAGCAGGGATCACCAATCTCGGTCCTGGAGGTCCGGTGTCCTGCAGGGTTTAGCTCCAACTTGTCTCAAAACACCTGCCTGGATGTTTCAAGTACCCAGTGAGAGCTTGATTAGCTTGTTCAGGTCTGTTAAATTAGGGTTGGAGCTAAAATCTGCAGGACACCGGACCTCCAGGAACAAGTTTGGTGATCCCTGCCTTACAGCAATAAAACAAGCTCTTTCATTCATCTATAACACTGATAGAAGTTTTGAACAATTTTTAGATCACCACAGTTACATATTTAATGAAAATTTGTGGATAATTTAGTCAAGTCAATTACACTTTACAAAGTGAAGTTTATTCATAAACAAATTTTCAGAGGATCACGTGCTAATGATCAGCTAATGACCGATTATCCAATCAGACGATTCCTAACACCCTATAAATAAGCAAAGTTTTCTTATCTCAACATCTTCGTCTTGAAGAACCCCCCCCCCAACCCACCCACTTCTACTTTCCCTCCTTTCAGATGGGCGACACGGCGGCCCAGTGACTAGCACTGTGGCCTCACAACAAGTATGCCTCTGGTAATGTCCCTACTAAATCAGGTGGCATTTCCTACTAATTCAGGTGGCATTTTATGAATACACCTCACCTCAGTCCTGCCACTAGTTGGAAATAAGCCGAGGGGGAGTTCATCGAGATCTACCTGAGCTCAAACTCTCCTCTCGCCCTGCAAATGGGAGGGAGCCCAAGGCTCAAGGATCTTATGAGCTCAGGGCTCTCTCCCGGGACAGCATGCCAAACAAGCTTTATTATCAATCATTAGCTAAGTGTTACTCTTGAAATAATTCGTAAAAGTGCCTCCGTTTCCCCATAAATGTCTGGCGTAAGGTATTGAAAACGCAATACTGCATCAAATGCAGCGCTCATCTATTTATTTACATTTATTTGGACTCATTAGCGGGTTTGCTTCAGTTCATTTGCTACAACAGAACAACCTGTCAAAGTGTCAAGGTTATGTTAAATGTATTTATACTGGACGCGGACATTAGCGGGGATGGATTTTACGACATGAAAGCCCATCCACGTCATTTAAAAGCGATGCACTTGTAAGGGTGAGGCATTAATAAAAATATTTAATTGTTTTTGAAGAGACGCCGCTAATATGGCCTGATTTATTGTCTCTGTGAGCTCCCGTTCGGAATCCGGCAGCTGCATGCTAATAGAAGTAATGAGAAATCCCTCTTGCTGACAAATCTATTAAAGCACCAATTTACTTTCCAGAGCTGCTGTAGGTGATATTTATGATGCAAATGTGCGAGGGGGAGACAGAGCTGACGACCAAGTCATTAACAGTAAATGTATCTGCATTTGCATTTTGAGTGTCTCGGTTTAAAGATGATTTTTAGACACCCAGAGCTTTTACCTCTTTTATATTCCCCCACAGGCTTGGTGGCAAGAAGCCCTTTAATGACAAGCGACCATAATGTAGATTTGCTTCATGAGTGACAATGAATGTTTAAAAGCAGTTTTCTCACTTAGACAGGCTGTTAAATGGCAGCTGTACTCAAGGACGCTCATTTGCATATTATCGCTTCACAGGTTTAAAATAAATAGATTAGATGTTTATATACTTAGATGCTGTATTCAGATGCCTTCATTTTGATAAGCATACAGCAGTTTGTGCTGTGCGTCATTGAAACCAGCCTTTAATATCTTTGAAAATGAAATCAGGGAATGATGAAAAATACGCAAGGAGTGAAAAATACCACCTTAATCCTCTTGACAGTTAATGGTGTTAATTAAAAAACAGAGAACAAAGACTCGCGTACAGGTTCTTTTTTTTCTGGCTAAGCTCTGAGAAATATGAGAGGAGTCTGAACTTATTCGATCATAAATAAATAATGTCCGGGGCCGCTTATGAGGGCATCTGGCTCCCCAGCCCCATATTAGCACTCAAGGGGCCATGTATCCTGATAAAGCTCCATTCTGCCTCCATTATGTGACTGCATGGAAATGAAATTGTCCATTTAAGAAACGAAGGGACGGTTAAGCGGTGGTCTTAGCGGTGTCATTTGCTCGCTTTCTGCCGCAGTACATTTTATTTGTGAAATAATTGTGTGATTAAACAAATAAAACTCAATTTTAAAAATGACAAATGAGTTTAATGCGTGGTTCAAAATTAGATTATTTTCTATACCTGTCAGTGGGGGGTGAAATGAGAAACATGTATATAGATATATTTTACTGGTGATGTAATTGTAGATAAGCCAATTACTCCATGGTCTGTTGAAATTCTTGATTCTGATTGGCTGGAGGGTGTGGTATATTTCGTTGAAACGCACAGGTAGTTCCAGTCAGTTTTGATCACAGTTCGAAATAAATGCGATTCTTCCAAACATTTACAGTTACTATAGCAACTCGCATGTGCTGCGCATGAAACCAATGAGGGCTATTAATGGCGGACGGGAAATCCGCAAAATTAGGAAAATACTCATAAACTATGCCACATATTCAAGTTTTAAGAGTTTTTCAAGCGAGAATGTAGTTATTTTAAAGTCAAATCGGCAGTTTGTGTGTATGAAAAGCGCGTTTTAAAAAATGTTGGAAGCTCCAGGCGGTCAGCGGCAGCTCCGCGAACGGCTCCCCCCCGAGGGAAGCTTTATGTCGGCTAGAGAATCTCTGGTTCTACGCCGCTAGATCTAATCTCTTGCATCTCTGTTGTTAAAACGGGATATACTGTATAATTAATCTTTGGTGTATTTAACGGTCAGTCTTTGGACATTTGAACCTATTATTTTTTTCTCAGGTGTATTTTTTTGGCAGATCACAAAGATAAGTTTCATAATTAATCTGTGACCGTAAATAATGTAATATTACACAGATCCTGCATGTTTGGTTGATTGCTTTTGTTTTAAAGAAGATAAATAAAGCAGAATGTTCTGCTACTTGTCCCGATATGTGTTTATTTTCCCTAAATTTCCCTACATATTTAACAGCAGAGATTTCTGAAATAGGCTCTGGCTGCTTTCTCTTCATAATACGTATTCCTAAAGCGTATTTAATTGATATGGTTATAAGTATAATAATATTAATATTGTATGTTCATTATGAAAAGTAAATCGTAGCTCAGCTTTCGCAGTATTAATGTCAAGAGATATACATACAGATCATCCCTCATCCCCTCAGCACGCAGATGCTCTCTCTCTCTGTGTCTGCCTGTCAGTCTGTCAGCTGATTCAGTGGAGGGACTAGAAAATCTAACATCTAAAAACTGACAAAATTCGGACAAATATTGCCCAGCAAAGAGAAAAACTAGTTTAAATATAGGCCTACCTTGGCAAATGACCATGGAATAAGCGGGATAATCAACAGCTTGTCATGCGTTAAAGGATTTTAATGCACTTCGCGGAGGCGACCACACGGCGCGCAGCCTCTTGCCTCCACGTCGTGCATTAAAATCCATTAAAACACAGCAAGCTGTTGATGATCCCTTACTTATAATACAGGCATCTCAGTTTCAAACATCTACATCAATAAATTAAACCAAAATCAAAGAGACAATATTGATGGAGGCTTCTACTTAATTCTTCAATGTGTAAGTCTTTTAACTACAGCGGTTCTGAACTGTAGTTCTGCCGAATGACTAAAAAGTTATCAGTATGATGGTAAAAAACTGTACGTTCTAGTCAAACCATCCTTCTGCAATCTTATACCAAAAATGGAAATAAGGGCAGTATTAATAGCTTTAAATGTGGGAGAGCGTCGCTGTTATGTGATTATATTGTATTACAATATGGAGTGATTAAATGTTGCTGTTAAATCAAAAGTAATTGACAAATACTTGAAAATGAGATGATTTAATGACAATAATTCTCTATGGATACAACTGAAATAGTTACAAATAACGGTCTAAAATAATAAAACATGAAATGATAAAAACATATGACAATAATTTTACCCAGCTTAAATGTAAATTAAAGTTACCTGAGAGAGAGAGAGACAGGGAGGGAGAGAGAGATATAGAAAGAGAGTTGGAAGAGAGCCCGAGCAGGAAAAGTGCAGACGAAGAAGAGAGCAGAGCAAGCAAAGAGCCAGAGCCAGAGCCAGAAAAAGAGACAGAGCAAATTTTACCACCTCTTTTGTATCTTTCTTGACCATGTGACCAATCCCAAATACTGAGACATTCAAACTGACCAATCAACATGTGACCACATTGTAAAACACCTCAAAGTCCACACACCAGGCCCTGATCTTATCAGTATCTGCCTTTGGATTTTGTGTGAGCCTTCTTTGGTGAAAAAGACATGTTTTGCCATATAAACAAATGCATATGATAATTTTCATCCCTACCACTGAAAGGTATATTTGACTGCCATGGTAATAAACCATAGTCCAGAGCTAGAAAATACGCAAATAAAGAAAATAAGCAACAGTTTATTTTGATGGTCCATTTGAGTATTAGTAGACTGTCTACTTAATATCTGTTGATACTGACATTCAACAGACATTTAACTGACTATAAGAAACTTTGCAAGTACAGTATTTTCTGGAGTATAACCTGCTACTTTTTTCCTAGGTTTTGAACCATGCGGCTTTTACAAAGGTGTGGCTATTCTGTGGATTTTTTTTTCCACCGCTAAGGATTCGCTAATCGGAATTAGAATAAAAAATCAGAAAGACAAAAGAATCAATGTGAAGAAAAATAGACTACGCTACTTTTTCTTTAGCAGAACACGCACGACGGGTGCATCATCTGTGTTGTTGAAAACAACAGGCCACGAGAGAACGCACTTCACCTGCTTTCTGGCATGCATGGCTTCCGGACAAAACTTCTATCAATGATGATTGATAGAACTTTGCCGAAGAACAACTCCCGAAAGGCATAGTGGTGAAAGTTAACACTAAAGGGTGGATGGTGGAAGGTCTAATGAAGGAAGGATTAACGGAGTGCTATGGTAAGTGCCCGGGAGGATTTTTTCACCCGAAAAAAGCACTGCTTGTAGCAGCAATCAAGAAAACAAACTCTATTCCAGCTGTAATTCCTGGAGATACAACAAATGTTTTGACACTTGACATCAGTGTGAATCGGGCATTTAAAACGGCACTCCAGGTTGTGTTGGAGACTTGGATGACACATGGTGAGAAGTCTTTCACAAAAACCGGCCGCATGCAAAAAGTATCCTTTGACGTTTTATTATATTAAAATATGTGTTTGTTTGTCGTAAAAATTCTTAATAATCAAAAAAAACAAATTTGTGGATCTTCTTACTTCCGGGTTCTGTTGTGGCAGGTGTATTCTGGGAAATTTTCTTACCCCTCCGTTTTAAGTGTGGTCCTGAAAAATCTTCGTTCGAAGGGGTGTATACCCCTTGCCCTTAGCCCTACCCCTTCAAGCTAAAGAGAATTGGGACACCACTACCCCTTGACGTGAACGCGCAAAACGAAGGGTAAAGGGAAGGACTAAGGGGTAGAATTGGGATTGGGCCTAAATGTGCGTACATTTCTATTTATTTAGTTTTTAAATAATTTCAGTAATATTATTGACAAATATGAAAATGTTCATATGATTTATTTACAATACAAGTTTACATTTACAAGTTTGCGAAGTAATATTTTCTGTCTTTTAGTAGATATACAGTATTATATAAGATTATTGCTTTGTTTACCGATTAAGTGAATCTAATTGGATTTGCATTGTAAACATTAAATAAAAGTTAAAAATGTATTGTTTTTTTCTTTATTTAATATATTATGTTTAGTTCTGTTCCTCCCAAAATCATTCCACACAAATCTACTATTTTTTACAAAATTTTGCACAGAAATAGCAAAAAAAAAAAGTGGCCACTTCTGGCCCTAACGATGAGTTTTCATTAATAAATGTAACAATTTATCAGACAGTCCCAATATCATTGTAATCCCATCATTCGTTGTTTTATTAATTATCGAAAGTAGCAGCAAACTGCAAATGTTGCCACCTAGTGGATTCACCAGTAGGTGCAGTTAAAATCTTGGGCAATTGATGCTTACTGTGCATGGTTACAAAATGTAGATTTATTTATTTGTATTATAATTTTATTTATTTATTTATTTATTTTTATTTATTTATTTTATTTTATTTATTTATTTATTTATTTTTGATGTCTTGAAGGAATGGTTCTTAACCACATTCCTGGAGCCCCCCTCCTTAACCAAGCACACCTGATTTAAACCATTAGCTCTGTAGAAGATATTCCAAGACCTCAAATGGTTGTCTGAGTCAAAGGAGACATGCAAATATTGGGAACCAAAAAACATTGAGAACCACTGTCTTGACATGTGCACCCCAACATTTGAGGTAACTCACAACTTATATTTTTCTACTTGAAAACAATGCCTACAATCGAATTACTTGCAGATTGATCAGCCTCTACCACAGCAAAAGTTCATTTTTAATGCCACCCAAGAACGAGCACAGTGTTTTGGTGGAACTTGCTTCACAAATGATTATGAATGTGTAAAACACAGTACATGTACAATATACAGGTTGTTTGTGCAAAGATATTTACTTATATTTTCATTCATTTTTATGTGCATTAACTTCTATAAAAACAGGTACAGTATGTAGTATTTATGTACGGATCTGCATACCATTATACTGCATACTAAAAACATGACAAAAAACAGATTTTGTCACAACAAGGCTGTAATTTGACATATTAATTTTGAATGACTTTGACATGATTGACAAAAAAAAGGTTTTCTTTAGAGTCATAATGCCATCTTGTGGTGTGACCGACTGGAATGCATTGAGGTCAGAATTAGGAACTTTTCACAAGCACTAAATAACCAAAGATGCATAAAACATCGCAAATTCCAATGAAGCCAAATATGTAGCCAATATGGCTGCGGTCATCTCACGTCATTCAGAGCCACAAAGTCACGACCCTATATTCTTGTCACCATTTAATAGCATCATAACTAGCTAAAAACAACTTTCTGAAATAATACCATAACTCAGCATGATAGACTTTCTTTTCCAAACATAAATTATATATTAATTTTCATTAAATTTCATTATCTGAACTTGGCTCATGTCCCAGTCATATTCAAAAGGTTGTGGGTTCAAGGTACAAAGTTTATGGCCTAACTGCCAACAATAAAATTATTTGGCTTTACGTTTTATTGCTGTGTGAGACACACTTGAGCGTAACAGTACACAACAGTAGCTATGTGCAGGGGCGCCGCTAAGGGGGGGAAGTTTGGATGATTCTAAGGGCCCATGCACTCTAGGGGCCCACAGAGATCTGTTTTATAATTAATAACAGTACTATATTGTAATATAAATTATGAATGTATCTCTAAAGTACAAGTAAAACAATTTATCAGAAGTAAAAAATAAAAATATGGCTTATATCTGCCCCTCGTGTCTGTCAGTGTCAAATTGCACCCCCCTCCTCTCACTGTATGGTTCAGTCCGTCAGTAGCTGGAAGAGAGTTGATGCTTTGTTGAGTGCAATCGTCAGGTAAACTGTCAAAGCAGCGATGTCCTCGAGGTTAACATCAGCTGCGTCCCAAATCGCAGACTTATGCACTATTCTACGCCATTTTGTAGTATAAATAGTGTCAGTAGTGCGTTCACACTGAAAACTCTAACAATAATAAGTGCACTTTAATTACCCGGAAGATGCACTCAGCATCATTTATGGGTCTCAGCTTATTTATGGGTCTCATTGTGATATAATTTTGTGTCTTATTGATGTTTGTCACTGTTCCAGTGTATTGCACATTGTATGAGACACTATTGCAGTACAGTTATTTAAATAGTTAAACATTGGTGTTTTGTGTGTTTAGAAATGTACAATGTTCAGTGAATATTTGATTACTGTTCCTTTTTTTGTACTACATTTACATTTGAACAATAAATCATCTGCTAGCTACAGTCATGGTCATCTGCTAGCTACGATCATCTGCTAGCTACAGTCATCGTCATTCTCTTACTAAATACTGATAAGTAGTGGACAAATTAAATAATAAAATGCATAGGTCAGTATATTTACAAAGATCTTGGATAGCTAGCTTGGTAGTAAGGGGCCCATTCTCATATTTTTTCATGGGGCCCAAAATTGCTAGCGGCGCCCCTGGCTATGTGTCAAAGTTTTTATTTATGCACACAACTACAATATATGGCATCAAACATTATGGGAAAAAAACACTGGTTCCATCATATGTGTTTAAGAGAATAAAGTCATCACTTCCTGTGAAACAGGTGTGATATAACCAATAGAGCTCTTTTAATTACTCGCTCACCCTCATGTTGTTTTAATCTCTTGAGACCTTCATTTTTTTACTTTAAGATTTTTAGAAAATCTGAGAGTTCTCTCATCCTCCATATACCAACAATGGTCTTGTAATGTTCAAAGCCCACAAAAGCAACATTGACTAAACACGTAATGTGACTTCAGTAGTTCTACTGTTATCATACAGTATAAAGCTCAAAGAGTACATTTTTTATGTATTTTCACAAATGTGAAAATAGTCAAAATTACTGCCCCAAGAATGCACACACATTTTCTTAAAAGAAGAGTTTAACCAAAGGACTAAAACGTAGGGCAGTTGCACAATGCAATACAATGCAACTATACAATTCAAAGCAGTCATCCTATACTGGGTGACCACCAAAATAATGCAAGCTGCCTTTGTGCAGTCACATAATTGCATACAAAAAATGTCCCATTTTATTAGATGGCTGTTACCAGTAAAATTAAATTGCTGCTCGTACAATAAAAGTAATGATTCATTCATTCATTCATTCGCGGCTTAGTCCCTTTATTAATCCGGGGCCGCCACAGCGGAATGAACCGCCAACTTATCCAGCATTTGTTTTACGCAGCGGATGCCCTTCCAGCCACAACCCATCTCTGGGAAACACATCCATACATTCTCATTCACACACATACACTATGGACAATTTAGCTTACCCAATTCACCTGTACCGCATGTCTTTGGACTGTGGGGGAAACCGGAGCACCCGGAGGAAACCCACGCAACCACGAGGAGATTATGCAAACTCCACACAGAAATGCCAACTGGCCCAGCCGGGAATTGAACCAGCGACCTTCTTGCTTTGAGGCGAACGTGCTACTCACTACGCCACCGTGGCATAGATATTTGATATTTAACCAAAATGTTTTCCAAGCTTTTCAAAATAACTGATACATATTCATACAAATGTTTCCTTCTCACACCAATCACACTGAATGACATTGTTCACTGAGCAGGCAACTATTAATCTACACCTCTGAATTCAAAACACGCGTTTTTGATTATTGTGAGTGTGTGCAAATCAAGACATTCAGATATTCACATTAGAGCTGTGACTGTAAATTTCAATTTACAAATACAATTTATCACAAGTGACAAGTTCTCACATTCAGGTTAACAAGCTATTGACATTTGCTACTGAATTACCTTCAAACTAATGTCAATACATCATACAGCAGATAGTAAACACACACACACAGTGAATACATAGGCAAGTGAAGTGCATCATGCTATTTTCCTCTAGTGCAGAGATGCCCAAAGTAGGGCCAACGGGCCAAAATTGTAACCTTTGATTTGGCCCACCATCCCATCTGAGAGGAGATGGAGAATGATGGGAATCCTTTCGAGATTGTCAGTTCAAATGAAATGTAACCCTTTGTTTGGTTTATTGTTAAAAGCTAACAATAAAACGCATCTCTATAGCAACCTCTCGCGACACATCCTCTCCAGTGCGGCGCCTCGCGATATTTGCAAACAAGTCATATAAATCATATATTTTCATCTGACAGTAACGGAGGAACGCGGCCAGATGTAGTGGTGTAAGAGTAATGATTTTTCTCAAATAGTTTACTTGAGTAAGTGTACACATTTTTTAATTTACTCAAAAAGTACACGTTACCCAATAATTTTACTCAGGTAAATGTAACAAAGTAAATGTAACTCGTTACTACCCACCTCTGAGAGGTTGGAAGATTAAAAATCCACTTGATTCCTTTCTGTAGACGCATGTTGTTAATCTGGGATTCCAGATCTTAGCTCATGCTCCACTTAGTTCCAAAATTTGTACACATTATCAGATTGCATACCACATCTTGAAATGAATTGTCACAATAAGTTTATAAAGGAAGCGGTGTCTGGTGATGGTAACACTTTGATATGAATAGCATAAAGATTGAAAGCATGTGAAGACAATACTATCTCTTCACTATACTTTTCCTGCCCTTATATTTTGAAAGGTCCAAAATATTCAACTTCAATGTAAGTGAAAGGTGGTTTGTCTGGAGAACCTCTCCTAGAGCTAGTTCTGCCATCTGATGATTCCCCAGCGCTGCCTGCAGATCAAAGCTATGCTAGCACCAGGTATACAATACTTTTTATGCAATCTTGATAGATTATAATTCTTACTCGACTGTCGCCCCACTCTTAAAACACCATTCTCAAGGACTGGATTCAGTTCATGAATGTGACTTTTCCTTTTCACTTGTTCTCTCTTTTGCAGGACTGAGCATTCATCAGAGTATCTCTGTCTTTGGCAGTAACGAATGATATCAAATTCAGCTTTTCACAGAAAGTCAGCTCCTCCACAGAAACTCACCTTTGTCATATTGAGCTTATACCATCTCCAACTGATCCTTCAGTTGTTGTTTTCATTCATGCCAGATTTTGTCAAAGTTATTTTCAAAGATTTCCTCTCTGAACTTAAATCTGACAGTCCAAGCTACAGTACAGATCACTTTAAACAGCTCCATCAGAAGAAGTACTGGATAAAGTGGATTATGACGTCTATTTCCCCTTGGATGACATTAGCAATTGCACTTTTGTCTCTGGGTCATCTGGAAACATTCTTCCATGTTGGTAGGATTAAGAGGCCACTTCTATTCAGGCAACAGAACAATTGGTCTTCAAAGTGTCCAACCTTTGTTCTTCAGAAAGTATTCAGCTATTATCTGCTGGATTCTCTTCAGTACGTACATATCATTACTGTGATGATCAAAACATCTTAATTTCTGAAACACTGCAAGCAACAAATGGCTCATTCCTGGAAACTTAGGCCCCGTTTACACTAGTACGTTTTCATTTTAAAACGTTTTTAAAAAGTTTTGCTACGGTTATGCCATCCGTCCATAGTACGCCAGAGATTTGGAAAAGCTGGAGAGGCCGTTTTCATTCTAAAACGCTGCTGCTCCGTCTCAGTGTGGATGGGGAAAACGGACACATCTGGAAACGGATGCGTGGCTGCTCGACACAGAAATAGGAGCGTTGGGAGAACCAATGTCCGTTTTAGGCGCGTTTCTTCCGTTGTGTTTTCAATAACTTGCTGCGCGTTTCTTCCGTTGTGTTTTCAATAACTTGCTG
>CAIGQQ010034267.1:951262-968745 GCA_903798035.1 Danio albolineatus
TATATATATATATATATATATATATTGAAAAGGGAGAAAGCAATAACTCGTTGTATGAATGCTGTAATGTTTAGATATTTTTTCCGTTAAAAATGCGTGAAGGTCAACGCAGCATCTCATTTCTCACAAGACGCGTTCTGTGTTTTCGCAGTCTCCTGAGTTTGTTCTTCCGAGGTGACCTGGCAAGAACGTTCTCCACAAGAACACAAGTCCGTTCTCTGTGTTCTTGGAATTGAGAAACAGCCACTATCAAAGTCAATGTAGGGTAGATCCATGTATCAAACGTGGCCGTCCTTGCAAACCAGTTTGCCTTGAAGTGTTCCCCATGACAGTTACAGTTTCGTGTAGCTCTCGAAAATCTTCTTCATTCACCAGACCACTAGAAATGACATTGGTAGTTGTGACTTTCTCCTGACCCAAAGTATGCAAGAGAATTTTAGGCTGTTTGCTTGAAAGGCCTTACGGTGGCGTAGTGGGTAGCACAATCGCCTCACAGCAAGAAGGTTGCTGGTTTGAGCCTCGGCTGGGTCAGTTGGCATTTCTGTGTGGAGTTTGCATGTTCTCCCCGTGTTGGTGTGGGTTTCCTCAGGGTGCTCCGGTTTCCCCCACAAGTCCAAAGACATGCGCTATAGATGAATTGGGGAAGCTGACCCTAGTGTATGTGTGTGAATGAGTGTTTATGGATGTTTCCAAGTGATGGGTTGCAGCTGGAAGGGCATCCGCTGCATAAAACATATGCTGGATAAGTTGGCGGTTCATTCCGCTGTGGTGACCCCAGATTAATAAAGGGACGAAGCCAAAAAGAATATGAATGAATGAATGAACAGATACTTTACTCTTGCACTAGTGATTTTTCAGTAGTCTTTCCACTATTTATACATACATATATATACATTTATATATACATACATGCATTTATCAGATCCCGACAAAAATACACAACAAGAAACAACAGTATTTATGAGGCTGGCAAAATGCATAAAGAGAAAAATATGTTTACCCCAGCTATCACCCTTTGTTTGGAATTATATTAATCAAGTTGTGCGAGTACGAGAGCTGTAATATGACCTAATTGACAGGTGCGGAAGCTTCATTAAATCGGAGTGAAAGCTTCAGAAGCAGCAATCAAACCAGTCGGCATCTGCTGTCATGATGAATGAACGCGCATCAGTCCGCTGCAGTGATATACATCAGCAACGCTTGTGAAATGCTGTAATTATGCATGGCCGATCAAAAGCTTGTCCGTCCCTCTCTCTCTCTTTCTCTCGCTCAAACACACATGCTGTCATGATTGTTGCATGACTCTCTGAAGATGAGACTTGATGCTAAGTAACTGTGCAAGCCTGTTTCTGCATGCATCAGGCTTTCCGGCATACAAATGAAGGGCAGTGGAAACGCTGTTTGATTATTGATTTACCTTGTTTGTGAATAGAGGCAGAAAACTCGCGCTGAGTTAAATACATAGCTGGGTTGTGCATTCAGAACACAGTAGTTTGTGCTGTGTCAAATCAAACTGCTTTTGGAAATTTACCCAACTCAAATTTTAGATTTTGTGGTTATACTCTTTTTTTATATAATAGTGATGAATGCATATTTACTACTATGCTGTTTTGTAATAGAGGGTTAACATGACTTTTTACCTGAGGATTGGTAACAGATAAATCTGCATAATAAATGTAATAAATTTCCTTGGTGATGATTGAAAAAAAAACACATAAGAGTTAAAAGTTGCATTAACTTAAAAAGTATTGAAAGTAGCTTAATGTCTTTTAACCCTAACCCTAACCACCAGGACTCCTCCTAGAGCTGGTCGGCAATCTAAGCTGAGTGATCGGAGGAGAAGGGACTTATTCATGGAGGTGATCAATAACCCGATGGTCACCCTGTCTGAGCTTCAGTGTTCTTCTGTGGAGAGAGGAGAACCTTATAGAAGGACAACCATCTGTGCAGCACATACCTGCCAACATTTGGTTTGGAAATTCCGGGAGATTATCAACCGGGGTAATTTATATAACATACAAACGAAGACATAGAGCAAAATTATTTTCTCATATCAGTTTTTTAATGTTTTATTGTGACTTTTAACATTGTTTGTAACATATTAAATTCACAAATTACATTATGTTTACTCCCCCAACACATGCAGTAGTGCGCTTTTTCTCTTCAGTAGAATGGCGATGGTTTTTCAGATTAAATATACAAATACAAATAACAAAATAAACATACAAACGAGCCCAAAGCAATATCCATGGCTCCTGGTGACACAATGAGGTCTTGTAAAGCGAAATGATAACAATAAACTCTCTACGGAATTGAACATTATTAATGATTTTAACATAATTTACAATTTTAGTGCCGTTGTGATTTCACATGCTGAGTGATGTAGTGTTTCCCACCGTGTCCGACATTAAAATCAATGCTACACACCTGCAGAAAGCTTAGGCGTCGTCAAGGTGGCTGCTAGACACAAACATGAATTCTTCCGTCCAGCTTCTGTTAAATTTAGATGTATATTTTTTTCTTTGCCGAAGCACAACCTGACTCTACTCCTTCCATCATGTGTACTACCACTGACGCAGCTGCTTGTTGCTACTGCCACCGTTCAAGTCCCGCGATTGAGGTAAAATATTTTACAAGATTTGAATGTTGCGTCAATTGTGTGAGGTAATGAACTTCATTCAAGATCTGGCAACTTGACAAACATGAACAAAAGTGCTTTTTTTGAAACTGCATTGGGACGTACAAATTACGGGAGTTTCCCGGGCGAAATAGCAAACCCGGGAGGGTGTCGGGAGATGGATGTGAAATACGGGAGTGTTGGCAGGTATGGTGCAGCAATCCACCAATCAGGCCTGTAAGGATGACAAAACAAAAGTTTGTTGAAACAAATAAATCTAAAAAGATAGTAAGGGGTGGGCGCCACGGTGGCGTAGTGAGTAGCACGAAGGTCGCTGGTTCGCCTCCGGGTGCTCCGGTTTCCCCCACAAGTCCAAAAACATGTAGTATAGGTGAATTGGGTAAGCTAAATTGTCCGTGGTGTATGAATGTAAATGAGTGTGTATGGATGTTTCCTAGAGATGGGTTGCAGCTGGAAGGGCATCCGCTGCGTAAAACAAATGCTGGATAAGTTGGTGGTTCATTCCGCTGTGGCGACCCCGAATTAATAAAGGGACTAAGCTGAAAAGAAAATGAATGAATGAATGAATGAAGATAGAAAGGTATCCTCAAAACTCTTCAAGCTAAAAGCACATATGAGGTAAAAGCACACGAGGTGCAATGACTTTTAATATTCTGGCTATTTATTTTTGCCTATGAAAATATTGCACCTCTGGAAGACTGATTTAATTCCTTAATCTGAATTCAGTCATATAACAGGATGCCAGGTTGCATTCTAAATTGCAGTTTAAAATAAACATTTAAAAAAAAAAAAAAGCAATCATTTTCTTACCCAGCACATGAATTTCTCTTATCAGTGGAACACAAAAGAAAGTGCTGGTTGATTTTTTTTTCCTATTCAGTTATAATAAATGTGAACTGATGCTTTCAAGCTTAATAAGGAACAAAAAAGCACCAAAAAATAAAAAAGAGAAATCTATGGCATGTCTTTTGAGGCCATACAGAAGCTTTGTGTGATGATCAGACTGGAATTTAAGCTGCTTGTGCTGTTAACCATTGCAGAATCCATTAAGTCAAAACTACATGTTAGTCTTCATGTGTATGAGAGTGTTTCTGTGAAGTCAATTTCATAACACACATTCTGTACTCTCATTGGCAGATTTTTCTGACCCCACAGACAATGTAAGCACAGCTTTAACATGCACCTTAAAAGGGTGGTCCACAGTGTGTTTTTAAGACTCGGTTGTGTTTTAAGATGCAAATGTGTGTTCATGCTTCATTTGCATAAAATCCTGTTACATCTTACAATGATTATTTACAGCTACTCTGCTGACTTGAAAACGATCATCATATTTCCTAGTTTATCCGAAAGGCCCGCCCTAAAGAGGTTCTGATTGGTCAGCTAACAAAATGTTCTGCGACCACTCCCATGCAAGCACACGCTTTTGCGATGTGTAAAAAGTAGCTGTTAGCCCTCATGCTGCGTTCACACTAGATGCGGAAGACGCGTCAAGCGCTAGTGATTTACATGTTAAGTCAATGCAAAGGTGTGAATAAGCATCCTGTGGCGCGATACGCGCGAATAACGCGAATTGCACGAAAGTCGTTTGACACGCTTAACGTGCAATTCACGCGAACCGCTCCAGTTTAAAAATCTGAACTTCAGCGGACATTCGCACCGCCTTAACCAATCAGGGGCTTGCTCTTGTGGGGGTGTGATTATGACGTAGCACCTGTTGTTGGTGTCTCGGGGAAAAATCCTCCTGCCGACATCGACAACAGTTCATCAAACTGGGCTCGGCTCAGTCAGAAGCACCGCTGAAAGCTTCCATCATCCAGGTTCAGTTTCTGGAGGAGTTTATGAGCTTACAGAGCTGGGTGCACCACTGAAATAATCTAGTGGACTCAGATACAGCTCCAAACGAATCGACGCTGTTTATCAGCCCTTCATAAAGCACATAAACACAGTTATTCTCTCTATAAAACCCCTGTTAGCCATTTAGCAATAAAGCTACAATCACCAAGCCATAGACAGAAGCCCTGTCCATCACGTGAATCCGCGTTTGTTCTCAAGTCATTTTGACACACGAATGAAGCAGATTTGTACGCGCGAATGAATCGAGTAAACTCAAATGTTCATGCGTCTATTTACACGTGAATAGCACAATTTTGCCGTGTCTGGTGTGAATACAGCATAACAGTTTATGCCTGAATGAGACAGAAAAGGAAAAGATCACAGCTGAACCTCACGTCTGCTCTCTAAAATAAAATCTGACAAGTGTCTTTCACATATATTCGGATTAAGCATGTGTAAGTAATATGAGACATTCACATACCTTTTAAAGGTTTGCTATTTGAGATGTAAAACGCATGGAAATCGTCCGCATAGAGAGACACTGCACGCACCGCTGATGAAGATTGTGGGTGTTTACAGCAGTTTGACTGATAAATTTAAATTTGTAGCTAGATTGTTAGCGGTGCCAAACAGCATATCCCATTGTTTATATCCTTGTTACAACATACTTTTAACACTAGAAACTGTGCATGTAATTGATCAATTTTACCAAATAAAAATACTTACAGGTTGTGGCCCACAATCCACAGCACGGTTGGAGGAGTTTTTAACCAAATTCAGCACTGAACTGGGAGATTCAGGATGCTGTCTTTTGTCAAATGGCAGCTATATCTTTTTTATATAATTCTTGGAACATGATTAAAATTAAACTGTAAGCACTTCTTTCTTTGTGTCGTGTCCTTTGGGTGTCTTATGTTTTTGACTGTGTCAACAATGACCAAGAAGACCACAAAAACAATAGACAGAGTTGTATTTTGTGGTTTTAAGATAGATGAAAATACAGACAGGAATTAATATCAGCCTCTGCATAAACAGATCAGTTTTTGAAGTTTATTGGTGTCTTTTCACTCACAGTAAGAGCTGAGTGATATGACACCATGCATAAACGTGCATTAAACACTAGTAGTCTACATGTGTCTGTTGCATCATTACAAACATATTTGACTAATTTCATAATATTTACAATAGATACATGTAAACAGACCTTATGTCTCTTACAGTAGAGTTGCTAATTTAATTTATAATCCATGTTTTCTGATTTTTGCGTTCTGATGATGAGCTCTGATGAGTTGACTACATTGACAATCGTGTTTTTGAAACGAGTCACAAGTGCAACAGATAAACTTAAAACTATGCTAAAAATATATTTTTGATGTCATTAGGAAATATTATTTAATTAATATTTGTCACTTGAGTGTGAGAAAGCAGTATTGAGGAAGCAATGTTGATTGAGGCTCAAAATTTGTCATTTCCATGCACGCAAATTTTCAGCTATCCAGATTTTCATCCTATGGCACCTTTAAAGCATCAACATTTAGCTCAGAGGAACCAGTACAACATAAGACAGACCTAAAGACAGGCATATCTTCCAGATGCCAGATGAAGTGAAACAGATTGAGTATCAATAACTTGGAGCAACTCAACCAGCATGAGGGTAGATAAAATCATCTGTCATTTGAGCCGAGTATGCTACATGAACCCCAAAGATCTATATTAAAATCAAGCCCGGGTTTGGATCTCACTCAAACACTGCGCTTTTGTCTCCATGCCAGATAAACTCTGCATTTGTTTCGACAGATAACATCACACAGGAAAGAAAAGGAAATTATTGCAAGTCATCTTGAGAAAAAAAAAAAGGGAACAATGGCCTCCCAAAAATATTTCCCCTTTCGTTCAACTGCATTGTGTTTTCCGTGTGTGTCTTCTTGCAGAAATGACAGGGTTTTCAGAGGATAAATGTCCTGAAACAATTCTTGATGGCGAGGCTGTAAAGCTGCGGAGAGGCTCATCAGGACCACGGGGAGTCCAATGTCCAGAAATTCCCGGCAGGAGTCTCGCTTTACCGCTTTTGTTGTTCAACAGTTTCTCGGCGTGGTTTTGGAGGATGTCCCGCATCAATCTGAAAGCTGTCGGCCCAGCTGACCTCATCGCACCACGGGAGAGACACAGCTCACACTGCTTTATCTGTGACCGCTCGTGGAGTGTTTGGTTTCTGCTGTATTTCTGCTTGACGTGTCAATCTGTTCGGGTAATGACTGAATACCTGAGGAAAGACAAACTGAAACAGAAAGAGGATAGTGGAGGAATGTAGGGACACTGGAGATGCTTGTAACATTTTTAAAAGAATCAATGCACACAGACAAATGAAGAAATGCAAAGTATAACACACAATCAAATCTGAGGACACGAACTAACAATGTTTTCAGCAATAATAACAGGAATGAAAAAGAAAGACCAATGGTAACAGTAAGAGCTTAGTGATATGACACCATGCATAAACGTGCATTAAACACTAGTAGTCTACATGTGTTTGTTGCCTCATTACAAACATATTTGACTAATTTCATAATATATACAGTAGATACATGTAAACAGACCTTATGCCTCTTGCAGTAGAGTTGCTGAACTAATTTATAATCCATGTTTTCTTATTTTTGCGTTCTGATGTTGAGCTCTGATGCAGTGGCGCCTGCAGTTGTACGGCTGTACGACTGTGCGTACCTACCATGAGAGGGCGGGAATTGATGCCGCTTATTTATACATTTATTTATTTATTTATTACATAATTTAAATCGATTATTAACCAGTATATATTATGATATATTGACAAAACAAAAAAGCATAACAGCAAATAAAGGTGTGTGTTTTAAAGCGTGTATGCATTGTGCATGGGTAAAGAAATCTTTACTTTAGGCTTCGTTTTTGCGGCAGTTTTTCCACAAAAATAAAAATTACAATTAGCTATTGTTTAAAACAAGGTTCAAAGTGAGTAAACGCTCTTTGAAACAGATAAACTTATTTGAGACATTTGCCAATAGGCCTAAAACTAATGAGACAAACACTGATCCCCCACACGGAGTGAAGACTGCAGTCTTATCATCCTCCTTGCACAGAAATTTATCTGACCGACTTACATAAATATGCAGACATCTCCATTCTCACAACGACTTTAGGAGTTGTCTCAGCCTTCCAATCGAGTTTGTTCTTCCAAGGTAATGTGGGAACATGTTCAGTGCTGTTGTGAATACTTTTTAAACGTCTGTCCTGCTCATTCAAATTATTTGATTAAATGAATTAAATCGTAATTGACCGGCGCAACAGGAAAAACAGTTTAATATAGGCTTCTCTGAAACTGTGAATATTTCACTTTAAATTAATTTAGGCTATATTATTATTTTATTTGACAACCCAGTTCGTGTTTTGGCATTGTTGAAGCATATAACGGATTTGTTTTGAAGCACTTCACCTCAAATTTTATTATTTAATATTATTATTTGTTCTTCTGTTTTATCTAATAAACGACTGACCAACAAAAATATTTTTGAAAAAAACATGAGACAAACTATTCAAAATTCGTTAAAAAAAAAAAAAATTCTAAGAAAATAAAGGAATTACATGTTTCATTGTATCCGTCCACTACTCAACTGAGCGGATGGATGATTTTCGGTCAGTGGAAATAAGGGTTTAATGCTTCACTAATGGTTGTATCACAATCTTCTGTAATATGCAAATTTATAATTTAACATGTCATAATTTTAAAGATGAGCGAAATATTAATATTATAAGAAATATGAATATTATAAGAAATATTAATATTTAAAAAGGAAACGAATTATGTCGTAATGAATGCCCTTAATTAATGTAGCCTTTGACAGTAAGCATCAGTGTTTTTAGATGATTGGGGGAAAGGGGGCGGGGCGGTGTTGGATTTGTGCGTACCTTGGAATAAAATCCTGCAGGGGCCCCTGCTCTGATGAGTTGACTACATTGACAATCCTGTTTTTGAAACGAGTCACAAGTGCAACAGATAAACTTAAAAATATCTTTTTGACGTCATTAGGAAAAAAAATGGACTAATAATGTTATTGAATAAAATGAAGATTAATTTATATTTGTCACTTGAGTGTGGGAAAGCAGTATTGAGGAAGCAATGTTGTTTGAGGCTCAAAATTTGTCATTTCCATGCACGCAAATTTTTCAGCTATCCAGATTTTCATCCTTTTGACATTTTTAAAAGAATCAATGCACACAGACAAATGAAGAAATGCAAAGTATAACACACAATCAAATCTGAGGACCCGAACTAACAATGTTTTCAGCAATTATAACAGGAATGAAAAAGAAAGACCACTGGTAATATCTAGAGTTGCTCTTGACCTTCAGCCCCCACATACAAGTCACCAAAGAAATGAACTAATAAATAAGTCAAGCCCAAATCCTCATTTCCACAACCAACTGCTGCACAAACCCACATGCTACATTTAATTTTTCATGCCTAACACCCACTATTGCAATCAATACCTAATGGATAAAATCAAGTTCTGCCATATTTGCTCTTTCTGAAAGTCTGTTCTCACTTTCGCGTTACCCTAAGTGACCAATGTGAGAAATATATAGCGCAGAAAATAAAGCGAAAAAGAGAGCCGCAACAAAAGTGCAACACAAGGCACATCAAGCAAACATTTCACAGGCACACAATACAGTCTAATCTCCCAGATCTCAAAAGTACGCTTTCAAATAACCTTTAGAAAACTGCCAGCCTCCCTGTAATTGGGGCTCATCGCCACAAAGCTGTAAATACACAGTTGCTCGGGCTCTTTTTGATAATCTGCGGCTGTAAACAGCAGCACACTGGTGACCTTTAGCAGGGTTTGTTGCGTGCATGTTAAACCCAAGGTCCTCTGACTCTCACTCTGATGCTCCTATGCTCAGCTCTGAATAGTGGCCCTCTATGTCTAGCCTTGGAGGAATCAATTACTATTGATTTTCTTACAAAGTTCTGTTCACTCTCCAGGGCCGAGTCAGAGAAAGGGGACAAAGGGGATGAAAACCACTGGTGAATTACTAAGGTAACCTGCTCTACTGTGGGAGAGAGAAATTATTGAGTCCAAACAAGAAAGACACAGTATGATGGAAGAGGTGAATGTGTAAATGACGCCATCTGTGCCACTTAAAACCCTCTTGTTGCACTGAAGTGGAGCTCAACCACTGGTTGCTTCATGTGCTGCTGTCTACCTGTCTTTGCTGTGCCATGGGAAAAATATCCAGAAGATGTCTGACTTCTTGTATGACTGGGAAACCAATGAGGACAGCAGGAGTGTGCAAGCATACTAAAAAGAGTTTTTGACTTACAATGACATGGTCTAATGGCCCGTTTCCACTGAGTGGTACGGTACGGTTCGGTACGCTTTTAAGGCCGTTTCCACTGTCTAAAAGCGTACCGAACCGAACCGTACCTTACCACTTTTTAGTCACTCTTTGCAAAGGGTCCCAAGCGTACCAAAGGGTAACTAAAAGGCAGAGTTAGACGCGCAGTTGAACGCTATTGATTTACAGAGATACGCCATTTGCTCACGCAACAAGCAGAATGAAAACAAAGGACCCGCCATATTTAATACACAGCCGAGAGACAATGCTCCGAAATAATATCAGCATACAATAACGAGCCATGGTCGACCCGAGCTTAAACAAACCTTGTCGTCGTCTTGAACAGCCACAAAGCCGAGAAGAAAAGCAGATTCTTATGGGTTACGAGCCCATAAGCGCGAGCGCGTGAGGTTTCGCTTTGTCGCATGCGTTTGCGTCAATACTTGAAATAACAAACTTCTTAACCTGGACTATTATAAACTCGGAATGAGGGAATTACTCTCGAAAGAGAGAATAATGACGGAGAGGCTACATGTACTGGTGAAGATAAAAGATACAGATGAGAGGTTTGCTGAATAAAATGAATTGACCGGGGGCTATATTTTGTGTTGTTTTTGAACCTAAATAAGGCATAAATGTCTGCTGTGTGTAGTTTTTCTGTAATTTGGTAACATTGGAGACTGTGTGGGGCTGTATGTGTTCATATATGCTGCATTTATTTATTTATTTGATATAATCGCGGACCGTAGGCTATTTCGCATCATTGATCTAGTTATAATCAGATCATGTTCAGTCAGTAATGAACATTTATACACCAGTGTTTATGTGTATAATAAAGCATCTGTTTTGTGAAAAGTGCTTCTCGTATGATTTATGAACGAGCCATAAAGCTTTACTGTAGACATTTCCTTGAGCGAAAATGACGTCGACTGAAACTTTGTCATACACCACGCCCACCAAAAGAGTACCCTTTAGCAGTGGAAACGCAAGCCTGATAAAGGTCACCTGTACCAACCTTACCGTAATACCACTCAGTGGAAACGGGCCATAATACAGAGGTACCCAACCCTGTTGCTGGAGATCTACCATCCTGCAGAGTTTAGCTGCAGCCTTAAATAAATGCACCGGTCTTTATATACCAAATGCTTGTTCAGAACCTACTTAGTTAGTGTTTGACCAGAGCTGAACTCTGCAGGAAAGTAGATCTCCAGGAACAGGGTTGGGCACTTCTGCTCTAGTAGTTAAAGGGAATGTTTTCTCTTTTAAACACACACACACACCTCTGCCATTTAAAGAGTCAATAGCAAATAAACACGATAAAACTAAAGTGACCAATCTGTCCTCAAACATACAGTATTTGTCCATATACAGTGAAAATCAAAATTAGAGAACAACCTATATTTTCCAAATTGCAGAACCTATGCTGGCCTTTTGTGTTCTATGGCAGGCCCACCCCAAATCTAAACAGGCCCAGTGCATGCTAGCCAAGGTATGGCCCACACCTGTGGGTTTACTGCAGCCTCTGTGTGAGTAACCCACAATAGTGAACAGCCCACATTAATCCCATGAAGGCCTGGTGTGGACTAGCCCATTCAGACACAGAGCAGGCTGCCAGCAGAGGGCCCTTGAGAGTTTGATTAATGGCTAAATGCTGACCTATTAGTGTTGATGGGTGGCTCTCATCTGGTCCCAAGGAATTCCTCATTTGGCCCATCCTGTACTGGAAGACCCCACTTTGTAGTTTGAAGATTGACAACTGAAGATTTCAAGAGTTCACACTTAGCTGATGATTTGATATGAGATTGTTTGGCATGCTGTCCCGGGAGAGAGCCCTGAGCTCAAGGGATCCTCGAGCCCAGGGCTCCCTGCCGTTCGTAGAGCGAGAGGGGAGCTTGAGCTCAGGTAGCTCTCAAACTCCCCTCTGCAGCAGCTAAGGGAAACATTCGAGGAGGAAGGGAGTTAGACTGGAGCCTGAATTGTTTAATCCGTTATGAATTATGTATTTCTTTGGATGGTGGGAGGAAACCGGAGGGCCCGGAGGAAACCCACACGGACACGGGGAGAATATACAAACTCCGCACAGAAACACCCACCAGCCTGGCGAGGACCAGGGCTGGCAGTGTTCTTGCAGTGGGGCGACAGTGCTAGCCACTGAGCCGCCGTGCCACCCGATCTAAGAAAAGGAGGAGAAGGGGGAGGAAAGGAGGGTTTTCTTCCATACGAAGATAGATGTAGACTGGAACTGTGGTTATTTATAGTAAAAGGGGAATCATATGATTGGGAGATCGTGATTAGATAATGTGCGGCCAGCCGTGGTAAATCATAAGCACGTGATCCTCTCGAAATTAGTTTGTAAACAAACTGTAAATAAAATGGTCCCTTCTCGACTGATTTGTGTGCATGAAAGGCTTGTACTTGAGTGACACTGTCACACGAGAAACATGTTTAAACGCTGTTAGACCATGTTATACCTCTATAGAAAGCAGGAATCAATATACATAGAGCAGCAAGGCCAACACAAGAGGGCTACTAACATCTTACAAACTTTTCTGGATTGGGAAGTTTCCCTTGTGTGGACTTACCTTTTCAGAATTTTCCTGCAAGTGTGTGTATTATCACTGTTTTGGATTGTATATACACTGGTGAACTATCACTTTAGGACTTTTACACCACAACTTGATTTTTGGAATGTTTTTGGGGTACGACACATTGAACTGTATGATTTCAAATGAGTTCTTTCTTTTTCTTGTTTGTGAATACACCTTTGTCACCACAGTTATTTTTGTGTCATTCTTCTAACACTTACAAACCTTCCACATTATTAAAACCTGACCTATTTTAGAGTTTGTTACCTGCTGCTGAAACTGAACTCCAGATAGCAGAACTTCAAGTAGCATTGAGTCAACAGTCAAAAGGTTAAAACGTCAACGATGTATTTTTATCAGCGTTTTGCTTTTCTTTTCTTTTTTTCAATGACAGAACAGATTTAAAAACACAAATGCATTGATGAAGTCATTTGAGCCCACCACTAAGGGGGCAATGTTTTGCCAGAGAGCAAACTCTTCCCTATGACCATTATGCTGTGTCTTAAGGCTGATTTATACTTCAAGCGCACACGTATGCTCCGGCACAGGCTATGGATGGTGGCATACCCCTCATTATGGCCGTCACCGACGCTGACAAGCACCTCACAAAAAATGTAACAACGTGTAGCCCAAGCTCTCTGGCTGGTCAGCTTGGTATCACTGACGAGTGTGGGCAAGAGTCAAGCAAGTGTTTACAAGTGTGGAGTCTTGTAAAGGAGCTCTAGATGGAAACTGTTGTTCCAACAAAACAAAACACGAGCGAAGAAATTCATCACAGATGAACATAAAAACCTCAGTACCAGCTAGCATTTCGGAAGTGTTAGTTCAGAGCAACACAAACAGCGCGCAGAAGTATAAATGCATGACAACATGCAAGGTTGCAATGGTTCACACCGATCACTTCACGCAGAAGTAAAAACCAGGCTTAAGTTGGTCTGGCACAGGTTCACACCAAGCGCAGTACCTATAAAGATAATGATAATGATCTCTAGAGAAGAGTTCCAAAAACTGTTTTGAATGTAAAACAACAGCTGACCACAACTATAAAGATAACGATGTAGAGAACTGATATCTTTCAAAGTGATTTGGTTCTGCTAATAAGCAATAATATACTGTCAGCCAGTCAGAATTCATTGAAATATAAAGGGCTCATGCAATTTAAAGCTACAGATGACCCTTGTTGAGAAGCTCACTGCATGATGTTAAGCATACTTTTCAAACGTTATTTTTATAATGACTATGTTGGAAACAATTGGTTATATGAAATAATGCATAAAAAAACATGGAAGCAAGCCAGGCTAGCAAATCTAAGTATAAAGATAAAAGTACCTCAGGTATCCAGAGTTAGTTTCAGCGTCTTTGTGTTTCCTTTAAAACGCTGAGAAAAATAATTTGGGTTGTTTTTACTTTGGGATTATTTATTTATTTACAGGTTTGGAGCAACATGAAGATGAATAAATGATTAGAATGTTCATGTTTGGGGTGAACAAACCTTTTATGAAAGGTTTTCCAGATGATTTAACAGCAATTATTGTTGGTCATATTGAAGCAATTTTCTTTTCTTTTCTTTTTTTCCCAGTCCTATCGCTCTAATGAGACCAGTGCATTATATTTCTTAGCGCAGTCCTGGTTAGAGGTCAGTGTGTGCACAAAGGGACCTCTGTTGATCGGTATTCAACACATTTTTTCATCATTTCATCGTCCCTTTGCCCTTGACTACAGGAGCAGCGTAAAAGCAGAAAATTTGCATCTCAAAGGTAAATAAGCATAATTTGATGGTCTTGTTTGTTTCTGCCTTCACTGAGGTTAGATGTGAAACAGTTGGGAGTGTTTTGCAGTTTTTTTAAGGTTTGTTCCCTACATCTCACAGCTTCAGAAGATCTCCTGATCATGTTAAGTGTGCAATTAAAGCACTGGGTTTAAGTGCATACTTACCTCATGAGAAACTAAAGTGTGGAGCTTGCTATGTAAATTTAAAGGGAATCCTATATCGACTTGTATGGCTTTAAGGCAGGGATCACCAAACTTGTTCCTGGAGGTCTGGTGTCCTGCAGATTTAGTTCCAACCCTAATCAAATACACCTGAACAAGCTAATCAAGCTCTCACTGGGTATACTTGAAACATCCAGGAAGGTGTTTTGAGACAAGTTGGAGCTAAACCCTGCAGGACACCGGACCTCCAGGACTGAGACTGGTGATCCCTGGTGTCATAAAATAAAAATCTGAATATACCTTGGCATAGCTGAAAAATAAGAGTTCAGTACAAGCTAATGACATGCCATGAGCCTCAATCATTATTTCCTCGTTCTCCTATACATCCCATGAGTGAAAAAATCCTGTTGAAAAACAGGCCAATAGGATCAAAACACAGACTCGGACGATCTACAGGGGATCATTAATATGCACGCCGCAGGCCCCGTTTGATTGACAACAGTGTTTCCCAGTGAGATTACAACACAGATTTCTCCTTATTTTTAAGTTTATCTAAATTTATATTCTACTTACCATGTATGTGGGACTCTTATTTTATCAACTAGAAGAGCTTTTAAGGGATAGTTCACTCAAATATGAACATTTTGCCATCATTTATTCACCCTTGACTTGCTTCAGATATTGTGAAGAAAACCTGTAACTACTGACTTCCATATAAATTGTTTTTCTAAATATGGATGTCAGTGGTTACAGGTTTCGAAGAATTAAAATTTTGCGGTGAAGTGTCCCTTTAAGGAAGAATAAGGGGTCAATCACACTGAACAAGTTTTTTCGTTCTGAAAACGTGAGGCTGAGCTCACGTTTTCAGCTGAGTTCTTTATGTAGCTAGTCAACGACTGAATCAGCTGTGTATTGCGCACGTGTGTTGCTGTTGTTATTGTTATAATTTGTTGTTTATGTTATTGTTATAATTTGTTGTTTAGAATTTGTTGTTATAATTTGTTGTTTACAATATATGTTTAATAATATTGTGATAGCCAAGACTTGTGAAGTCATACAGCTCCACAAAACTCAAAACAGCGACCATTAGTCTCTCCATCTTCAAAAGGCTTCGTGGTCGTCTTGGAAACCCTGCTTCTGCTTTCATTCGATTGAAGTATGAAAAAGACGCGACTGATGTAGCACGACTGCAGGCGCACAGCACACAACGACAAAAATGTGAGGTGCAGCAGGTGGTTAAAACGCAAGGCGCGCAGAACGCATAATTAGCACACAAACCAAACAGTCATTACGACAAAAGGTCATTAGTAAATCAGTGAAAAAAAAAAACATCTCTCAATGCAAAAAACCCATTCGGCGTGATCAAGGCCTAAAGGAGCAGTTTGGTGAACAGGCAGCTTGGAGTGTTCACATCTCGTCAGAACACAAAATGCAGGATATATAGATTACAGGTTTATTCAATGCCACCCCAAAGAGGCATAATGTCTGTTTATATATAGATTCTTGTAACAACAGCACTCATTCAGCCTCTTCACCTTTCTGTGTACTCTGTCGACTTCTGATGTTAAAAATTCAACTCTAAATTTTAACAAAGGGAATTTTATTTTCATAGTTCGAAATAATTTAATGTCTAAGAAATAATATAGAGAGAGAAATAAGTCTGTAAGATAGCTGAAAATGCACTGGTAGTTCATTACAAGGTTTTCGTACAGTAATATACAGCACAAACTAGTCAGTATATCACTTTGAACTATTAAAAATGTTAAGAAACTTTTTAAGAAAGAAAGATCAAGGTCACATAATGCAATTCAAAATCATGAATAAACAGGGAAGGACTAAAAAAATCACAAAATACAAAAAAACTGCTAATGTACAGACACTTTTTGCAGTATATTTAATCCACAACACAACTCAGGAGAAAACTAGGTTACTCAGGTGGCATAAAGATAGCGCACTCGCTCCCATGCAATGTATTTTTGGCCATTCCTACAAATATACCAGTGCAACATAAGACTGGTCTACGGATTCAGGGTCACGTTTCAGTAATATGCATTATTTACATTCTATTAAGCCACACTAGTCTGAACTCCCGGGGTCCCCCTCTAAGGTTTGCTGTCGGGAGGTTTGTGTTATGTGGACAGGGGGATTTTGAAAGGATCTGACGGATGATTTCACCTCACGGCCTGAGCTCTAATGGCCTGTGAATGACTCTCTCAGTCCACACCACTAACTGTCATAATTAGCCAACACAATCAGCCAGAATGGTGATGAGCACAGTGATCAGACTGCAGATCGGCAGGGGACAAGTAAACGGCTGCTCCGAGGTTGTGGACTGGGATTTGCAGTGAACTCAATGTCGCGATCAGCGGGTAAAGGTTTAGATGGTTGGCATTGTTGGAAGCACCACATTAGCTCCTGCTGGAAGATGTCGTAACTACACCACTTTTCTCTAGTGATGGGAAACCAGTAGTAGTTTTAAATGGATCAAATAGCGATTTGGGGGAAATGTTAATAATGAATAATGATTAAGGTAATGTGTCTTTTTTATATATATTTTTGGTAACACTTAACAATAAGGTTGTATTAGTTAAAGTATTTACTAACATGAAAAAAACGATGAACAATACATTTATTACAGTATTTGTTCATGTTAGTTAATGAAAATACAGTCATTCATACTGTAGTTAGTTCATGTTGACTCACGGTGCATTAACTAATGTTAACAAGCATGAGTTTGGATTTTAATAATGCACTAGTAAATGCTGTACAGATGTTCATAATTCCTTCATGTTAGTAAATAAGTTAACTAATATGAACTAATGAAACCTATTTGTAAAGTGTGAGCATATTTTAAAGAATCATCATTTGACTGCATATGAAGACACTCTACAGTATTTAAGGACCGGAGGGCAGCCAAAAATACTAATTAATTCTCGTTTATAAAATAATTTACATTCAATATATTTTTGTACAATTTTATAGAAATTTAACAAACGTTTTAAATATTACAATTAATAAAATTTTCCTTAACACTGCAGATTTGTACGATGCCTTTTTTACAATTATTATTTTAAGGGTGATTTATTATTATTATTATTATTATTATTATTATTATTATTATTATTATT
>CAIGQQ010034267.1:968755-987274 GCA_903798035.1 Danio albolineatus
TTATTATTATTATTATTATTATTATTATTATTATTATTATTATTATTATTATTATTATTATTAAATGCACATTAAATATTATTTTATTCTAATTTATAGAAATTAACCAAAATGTTTCCTTGACACTGCCGTTTTGACTTGTTTACTATATTTATTTTATGGGGGATTTATTATTAATTTTCTTTATTTATTATTATATTTAAAAAAATTTCATTCACTAGAATGTAATGATAAGAAAATACTTTTTCAGCCTTTTATTTTAACATTTCTCTTTAATTGATTTTATACAGCAGTGGTTCCCAAAGTGGGGGTCGCGAGAGGGGTGGGGGGGTTGGGGGGTTGTTATTGCTTGGCGGTTTCCAAAAATCCCATATCTCATATGTTATTAAACTATTTAATATATTGTAATGACCTGGCCAACAGCACTATAGCCAGGTGCATCATGGGAGATGGTTTAGAGTTGTTTTATGTGTTATATTGGTTAAATGCATGAGTTGTTTTGTTATAAACTTTACCTGTGTTTGTGTTTAAGTTAGCTTCTGTGTTTTAAGCCCAATATTTTCTTGGTTTATAAAAATATTGGCCATCACCATCAACAAGAATGCTGTTCAAAGGAAGCACCACAGTGGTTTGGTCCTCTTACTGTAGGGCTGGGCAATATCGCAAAATTTAGTATCAATCTGATATCAAGAAAATAAAGAGCCAGTAGTGCAGACACTGATACTTTTACATTAAAAAGCATGTACTTGATCCTACATGTACTTTTCTGTAGGGGAGAACAGTGTGTGATAATTTCTGAGTTGAGTGCTCTAGCAGCTATAATTAAATGCATATGTTAAAACCTGTACGGTTGTTGAACACTTTAAAGCCAAATAAAAACATTTTTACTATCGTAACGATCTGGATTTGCAAACACAAACTTATTATTAGAGAACAGTGATTTTTTTTAAACTTTGCTTCAGTTTGGGGTTTGTTTTTAAATGTTTTCCTACTAACACACTACAGCAAAAGATAACTGACTTAAATTCCTCTTTTAGCTGGTGAAAAACCTACTGTTCTAATCATGTATATTTTAAAATTCCAAAATAATTCTTTTAGATAACAGGTTTTAATGTGCTGGATATATTGGGTATATTTAATTAGCCTGATGATGAAAGTATTCATTTTGCCTTTTTTTCTCAAATTGGCATCACCTAATACAGAATGTCCTATATAACTGAAATATTAATTTCACCACTGCAGCTAGCTACCTACATATTCACTGCCTCTCCGAAACGCCAGTGACCTCTGTCTCGTGGCTGGCACTGCTGGGGGTCTGTCTGGGGGAATTGCCTCCTCTTCTCTCCTCTTTCGCAGCTGGGTGTTCTCTTTTTCATGTTTTATGTGTTTGTGTACTGTAGATATGTGGTGTTGCCACAGTATCGAAAAGATTTTCTACAAACATCGCAGTTTGCAATATTTTCGTTTACTGCAGTAAAATAACTCCAAACAGCACTCCTCTTTCTTTCCGTCATCTCAAAACAGCAAAAAGTGCTCGCGCTTTGGCGCTGCTGAGTCACGTGATGAAAGGACAACTAGAGCAGAGAGGAACAACAGTGCATACGAGTTATAAAAGGAGTGGGGTATTTAGAGACATGTCCGCACTTTTATGAAACAGGAGAAATGTACTTTAGCGTAAATTAAATAAAAGATTCCATCTCGGAAGGCTACTATCGATCCGATATCAATACCAACGTTAGTATCGATACTATCGATATTAGGATCGATCCGCCCACCCCTATCTTACGGGTTGCTAATGTAGCACAGAATAAAAACGGATTATTGACAGTCCTGCCTCCTATCTGTTCATACTGCTATTGCTGCTAACAAAGACACTCAGAGTTGTGCGGTGTATGGGACATGAGTGTTATTCTCTCTAAAGCATCAGGAAACATAGTTAGGCGCTATAGATGCTAGCACCCTGCCAGCCGTCTTTAGATTAACGAAACAGTTTAGCTAGGTTATACTAGCTCCAGTTGCCCACATACAGCAATTGTCACAATATAATCAATATTTAAGTGTTACTTAAAAACAACACAGGCTTATTTTGAAAACGTACGAAAAGTCCCACGTACGTTTCTGGAGACCGCGCATTATGTAGTCAGAGGTACGTATGGCTGCGTTTCATTTTTTAAATGAACGCTACGGGGCAGTATGATGCTGTTCCTTTTCGCGCTTACCAGCTGACTGCTTACCTCCGTGTGGACGACTTTCCCGCTGCAATCAGTTTGTCCCGTTAGCTCGCCATGTTCGGACTTTAGACGCAAAGAGGACCACAATGACGGGGTTCGAGTCCGGTGAAGAGCGGCTCCAGAAAGCAGGTAAGACAAAAACAGAATCCAAAAAATAAAATAAACCAGTAAATAACAGGGTGAGAATGTGGTAAAATCTGAAAATGTGGTAAAAATGAGACAAGGACTTTTCTTTTGTCTGGATTGCTTTTTTTGATAATTATTTGTTGGGTTTAAGCAAGTGTATGGATGGGTCAATTAATAAAATTTTGGTTGGGTTTAGGGAAGGTGGGAGGGTGGGTCAGTTGATTGGTCAGTCAGTCAGTCAGTCAGTCAGTCATTCAGTCAGTCAAACAGTCAGTCGACAGCGGCCTCTGGTGGGTTTACGCGAGAACAGCATGCGCAAACAGCACTCGTGAGAGAAATTTGAGATCTCAAAAAGCTTACACAGCGGCCTCTCGTGGATTTGTGAAAACAAAAAGTGCAAAAATACATACCTCAAAATACGACATATTTCGCGGCCTCAAGAAACATACATGCAACTACATTTTCAAAATGAGCCTGGGTTGCATATAAAACAACATGCAAATAAAAAGCCACTAGCCTTTCAATTCTTTCAATGCTAGATTAAGTCAAAGCAATAGTGTTATTTGCAGCAGATTGGTTTTACTGCACAATGTTAAATTTTGACCCCTTTAAGGTACAATACATGACTGAACCTGAAGGATGATCTCCAACTGGCGGTCTCCAAAATTATACCAAGAATAATCTTGTGCTGTCAACATTGTGCCGACCATTCTCATTAGGTGAGGTATTAAATTAAACAAATGAATATTGACTTAAAAAAAGGATATGGTTGTTAGACTCTTGCACTTTTTTGTGTTGTCTATATGTTCTTGTTTATATAATTCTTAATGATGTGTGTGCACCATTGTGTGCAATATTTGTATGTTTATAACCACCTCCGAGCATAGTGGGGGTTGCAAGTCACTCAAGTTGTTTGTTTTAGGGCTCGTGGACTGAAAAGTTTTAGAACCCCTGTTATATACACTGTAAAATATTTGCTCTTAAATTTACAGTAAATTACTGGCTAATAATTGCATTACTTTCACAGTAAGGTACTATATGTGAATTCACTGTAAATTACTGTGAGGTACTTCAAAATAACTATAATTCTGTCAATATTTCTAAATATCAGAAAGAAGTTCCTGTACCGGCATAAAAGTTTGTGTACATTCATTTCTATGTTGAACAAAATACTAATAGTGTTTGAATTTCTATATCTGACATGCAAAAGATATATGCATTTTTACAGTAATTTGCCGTTATCATGATGCCTGGCTTAATGTCACTGTAAAATTCTAAATACAGAAAATTTATATGTGAAATCCTGTAAAGTGAGACGAATGTGTGAAATGTGTGAAATTCTGTGAATTTATTACAGTGTAGCAATTAATATTCACTGTTAACGATATTTGTAAATTACACAGTATTTAACTGTAATATGAACTTTATAGTACAGTTATGCGGTGTGGTACTGTATTTTAAAGTTGCATTGTAAAAATAACTATATTTTACAATTAAGATATACAATACTGTAAATACATATACAGCAAGTTAAATGGTGCTTTAAATGTAAATAAGGTCTTTTTTGCTGTATTTGACTTACAGTAAGTTACTGACGAACTGCTGGCAGTAAGTTACTGTAGATTCTTCAGGAAATTTTTATTCTCTATCTATCCCCTACACGGTTAATGATTTTTGTAAATTACACCGTATGTAACTGTAATATGAACTAAATTTTACTGTATAGGACAGTTATGCGGTGTGGTACTGTATTTAAAAGTTGCATTGTAAAAATTACTGTATATTTTACTATAAAGATAAACAATACTGTAAATACATTTACAGCAAGTTACATGGTGCTTTAAATGTAAATAAGGTCTTTTTTGCTGTAATTGATTTACAGCAAGTTACTGATGAACTGCTGGCAGTAAGTTACTGTAGATTCTTCAGGAAATTGTTAACAGTGTATACTCTATGCCCTACACTGTTAATGATTTTTGTAAATTACACCGTATTTAACTGTAATATGAACTAAATTTACTGTATAGGACAGTTATGCGGTGTGGTGCTGTATTTTAAAGTTGCATTGTAAAAATGACTCTATATTTTGCAATAAAGATAAACAATACTGTAAATACATTTACAGCAAGTTAAATGGTGCTTTAAGTGTAAATAAGGTCTTTTTTGCTGTAATTGATTTACAGTATTTCATGTCCCAAGAGCCAATTTCTGTGCCTGGCGATCAGGTTGTTGTGCAGCTAACCTTCGACCACCACCCGTTCCTCAATGCACCGGCCCCTTACGGCTCCCCCCGCGGGTGGTGGGCCTGCGAAAGGATGGTCCCACATCGCTCCTTTGAGCTAAGAAAACCCGGCCACCAGGCACTCACACACGAGCCCCAACCCCAGGCCTGGCTCCAGGGTGGGGCCCCGGCTGCGCCATACCGGGTGACGGTCCTTGATGTATTTATACACATATGGGGTTTTTGAATTTCAAGGCCATGGTGCTCCACCGGAAACAGGTGGTTTGCCACCTCCAGGTTGGAGGAAAGTCCTTACCCCAAGTGAAGGAGTTTAAGTATCTTGGGGCTTTGTTCACGAGTGAGGGAAGGATGGAACGTGACATTGAAAGGCGGATTGGTGCAGCGGCAGCAGTAATGCGGTCGATGTGCCGGTCTGTTGTGGTAAAGAAGGAGCTGAGCCGAAAGACAAAGCTTTCAATTTACCAGTCAATCTACATTCCTACTTTCACCTATAGTCATGAGCTTTGGGTCATGACCGAAAGGACAAGATCTCGGATACATGCCACTGAAATGAGTTTCCTTCACAGGGTGACAGGGTGGCAAGGTGGAGAGCTGCTGCTCCTCCACATCGAGAGAAGTCAGCTCAGGTGGCTCGGGCATCTATTTCGGATGCCTCCAGGACGCCTGGAGGAAGTGTCTGGGGAGAGGGAAGTCTGGGATTCTCTCCCAAGACTGCTGCCCCCCGCGACCCGGCCCCAGAAATTCAGTAGAAAATTAATTAATGATTTACAGTAAGTTACTGTAGATTCTACAGGAAATTGTTAACAGTGTAAACTCTATTTATCCCCTTACACTGTGGATGTCCACGCTCGGTCCTGGAGAGCCTGTGTCCAGGCCAGTGTTGTTCCAACCCCAATCAGACACACCTGGGCTATCTAATCAAGCTTTTACTAGGCTTTCTAGAAACATCCTTGCAGGTGTATTGAGGCAAGATGGAGCTAAAATCTGCAGGACACCGGCCCTCCAGGACCGAGTTTGGACACCCCTGCCTTACACTGTTAACGATTTTTGTAAAGTACATGGTATAACTGCAATATGAACTGTATTTTACTGTAAAACAGATTTGGGATATGACAGTGTATTTTAAAGTTGTATTGTGAAAGTGACTCTATTTATTGTAATTTATAGATACAATACTGTATAAAGCAAATTAAATGGTGCTTTAAATGTAAATATGGTCTTTTTTACTGTAATTGATTTACAGTATGTTACTGCCAAACTGCTGCCAGTAAGTTACTGTAGATTCTACAGGAAACTGTTAACAGTGTTGTTTATATCCCAAATTGCTGCTGTTGTTGTTGTTTACAGTTGTGTAGATGTTTTCTAAATGTTTTAAATTAGTTCTTACAAACAAATATTTTTACAATTTTTATTTCTTAATTTATGAAATACTAATTTATTAGTGGATATTCCTTTAATACCCGAGGGAAAAATATCTCTTCAATAACCCGTTTCAATGTTCAGAATGCTCAGGCAGCTCCAAATATCTGTCTAAAAATACTGTGCAGCTTTCTGAGACGCTGCCAATAGTCAGAATTTCAGAGTGAGGTTTTAGAGCGCCCAAATCTCCAACTAACAATAAAGAGAAAAGCTATTTACTTTATGGCAATCATAAAAATGAAACATTATCAATGAGGTTCCTCCAATCTGAAAATCGCTGATGGATTAAACGTCACAAAGAGCACTTTAGGTGAGCCTCTTTCTAGACCGGGTGAATTAATTAATAAGGCTGATGTTAAATATACAGCCGTGCACTCAACACCCAGAGCACTTGCCAGTCCTCAAAAAAAAAAAAAAAAAAAAGCTGCTAATGATAACAACACTCATAAGAACTGGGCTGTTCACTAAGAAACGGCTGTCAGAATTTAGAATGAGGTGTGAAAAAATAGAAAAAGGGTGATGCTGATGATGCTGTGTTTAATGCAAGAGATACTGCAGAGATTTTTTTTTTTCACACGCACCGATATCAGTTAAATATTTTGGTGTTTTTCAGACTAATGTAAAGAAAAGGATTGCATTTGTTGTCACACTTTACCAGTTTGTGTTTGTATTTAAATTACAATACATATTTTAAAGCTGTTTTCTTTAAATTGAGCTATTTTTTTCTCCATAAATCTTAGCAGCGTCATTTTAAACTTTTTTTATTCATATCTCTATTCTGAACGTTTTTTTTCTTTTTCTTTTTTTTTTTGCTAAGGGATTTGTTTATAACATGCTTGATTATGTACACCAATGCTTTCTTACTCAATTCCTGGAGGGCCGCAGCTAGTCTCCTGTAGTCTTGAACACCTTGACTAGTTGGATTAGCGGTGATCAGCGGTTCCATAATCTTGGACCACGCAGTATCCTGAGCAGCTGCTTGGTACTTGGCAGAGTAACAAGCATGAGACTGATTCCTGTGGCCCTCCAAGGACAGACGAGCCTCAAGTTCTCCAGCCTCCGGTGCCTCGACTGCAGCTAGAGCTGTGCACCGATGGATTACTCTTCTGTGTTTGGACTCTAAGTAGTGAATATTAAACAACACTGCACTGAACTGAACTCCAACACTAATAACTGGACTGACACTGTTTCAATTTACTATAACCTTCTATGTGAAGCTGCTTTGACACAATCTACATTGTAAAAGCGCTATACAAATAAAGGTGAATTGAATTGAATTGTTTGATTAGCGATGGAGCAAAACTCTGCAGAGCTGTGGCCCTCCAGGAATCAAGTTTGAGATATATGATGTACATGATTTTATTCATTCACAGTATTTGTTATGGATTGAAAAACTTATATGGAAGACCAAGGTAATTCATCACTTTTGTTTTAGTCTCTAATTCAGGGGTGGGCAAACTCGGTCCTGGAGGGCCGGTGTCCTGCACAGTTTTAGCAGTGTCTTCAAGATCGCTAGAAATCTATAAGCAGGTGTGTTTGATCCCTCCAGGATCGAGTTTGCCCACCCCTGCTAATTGTTATTAATTTTTATCATCTCATTCGTAAATTTTATTATAATTTGCTCATTCACCAATGGTGGATATGAGGTTAGTGGTTCAGTTTTTTTAGTAGGCATGGGACGATAAACATTTTAAAGGTATACTGCGGTTTAGTATAATTTGATCATTCACCAACAAGGGATATAGGGTTAGTGGTGCAGTTTGGGGTAGGCATGGGATGATAACCATTTTCAGGGTAGACCGCGATTTTCAAAAGTCAATGTTTTAAAACTTAAAAAATTTTCTGCTTTACCAATCCTAATGGATGTTTAAGATTTTTTATTTATTTATTCATTCATTCATGCATTCATTTATTTATTTATTCATTGATTCGTTCATTTATTCAATTATTTATTTACAGCAGAAAATATATCCAAAAGAAACCATTTTAAATTGTAAAGAAATCTGAAACTAATGATGACAGCAGAAGCCAATGATTGATTTGATTTTTTTTTTTGCCTGATGTGTTTACTGTCCCAAAATATTATAAATGTTTCTCAAAATAAAATATATTGTACAGAAGTCCTAAGAGGCCATGCATTAAAATATTTTTTTTTCTCTCTATGTCGTGATCACGACTTAATTATCTCGAGATCTCGACATAACTCGTTTTCATGTGATCTCGACATAACAAAAAGTTCTCAAACTTAACTGCACATCTCTTACCATTTCTCTGGTCAGCTGCAAACCATTTAAACAGCACCTTTCTAGCATCATTGTATAACCGTGCAGACGTCCCAGTCCTTCTAACTGACTGGCAATGAAACTGACGATACTCTCAGGGTCGCTATATCTTCCGAAAACCTCTTTCTCAAGTGTCGGACACTGATATAGTAATTGTCAATCACTGAAAGGCATAGAACTATCTCAGTTTGACTCAGTCTGGTCAAAATAAAAGCGAATGCGTTCGTCCATGATGTTTTGTAGGCGTTTGCTTACGGATGTCAGAATAAGCAGAAATCTTTGTTATATCGAGACCACGAGAAAATGAAGTCGTGATCACAACATAACAACTATTTGTTATGTCGAGATCACGAGAAAACGAGTTGTTATTTCGAGATCACGAGATAATTAAGTTGTGATCACAACATAACAAGAGAGAAAAAATATTTTAACGCATGGCCTCTTAGGACTTCCGTAATATTGTGTTCAGAAGGGAAAAGTTTTCGTTTTTTTACCCAGACATTTAAAAAGAATATATTCTAGAGCAGTAATCACAATATCATGATATTTTTACCCATCGTTATCATACTGTCAGAACAGGCCCATGCCTAGGGGGGGGCATGCCTCCTTTTTTATACAGATTAAATCATATGAATTTATACAAATTAGACACTTTACATACACCTCAAATAGTTTCATCATAGTTCAGATCGAACTAAGAAAGATAAATAAAATATAATAACAAGAATTTTTGAACTTCAATTCTTTGTGCTAGAGATGTATACAGATGTATATACAGTGTGTGCTTAATAAAATATGCCTCATTTGCATATTTTAAATGATTATATTTTAAATTTGTAATGCACTTTTTAATGTATATATTTGCAATCCTTGACACGATTAATGAAATAAAAAATGGTTATTTCAACCCAATTCTTGGTGTAATGTAATGAACCAACTGTTGGTTAATTGTTTTTTTTAATCTAATTTATTGGACCAAATTTAACGCAATGTTTAGATTTGTCCATATTTTACCCAATTTCAAATTTAATTTCCCAGCATTGCTTAAGTGTCAATATCATTATTAGTTTATTTTACCCTATTCACCTGCAATGTCTTGCCTTTCAAAAAAAAAAGCAAAAGGAGAGGCAGAAAAGTGTTTGAAACGAAGCACATGGTAATGTATGAGGTCTGCTGGAGCTTTTGAACACCTTACTGAAGCGTTTTGCTCAGAGCCGCCGTTCACCTCTGCTGAGCAGCGTGACAACTGAGTGAAGTTCAGCTAAAAGCAAACAATAAATATTGTAGTCGTCCCTGGAGGTCTGGGATGCTGAGGGAGGGATAAGGCCTCAAAAGTGTTTGCTCGGGCTGAAGTGTAACCTATATTGAGGCCTCAGATGAAATAATAGCCTCATTTTTGCTGCAGCGCAAAAAACAAAAGGAAAAAAAAAACATTCAGGCTGCTATTCAAGCAATCATGCGCAACAACAGAACATGCACCTGCTGTGCGGATAATAAAAATAACGGAAGTGATGCACCCATTTAATGTGTACCTGATACATTTAGATTAGATTTTAGATCTTTCTCTTCACCCTTATAACACATTGGGGTCCAATTTTGACCTGGAAGAGATAAACTGCATAGCCAAATGTTTTGGGACTTCTGCTTATACAAGCTTATTAGTTTTAATAGAATCCAAATCTTAATAAGTAGGTTTAATATGGAGTCGGCCCACTCTTTGCAGCTATAACAACTTCAATACTTCTGAGAAGGCTTTCCACAAAGTTTAGGAGTGTGTTTATGAGAATGTGTGACTATTATTTTGGCCTTTTTTCTTTGCAAGGTTAGGCACTGATGCTGGATGAGAAGGCCTGGCTCAGTTTCTGTTCAAATGTATCCTAAGGTAGCACGGCGATACGAGTTCGATTCTGTCTCACGGTCCTGTCGATCCTTCCTCTCTCTCTGCTCCCCATGATTTCTTGTCAATTCTCTCTACTGTCCTATCTAATAAAGGTGAAAACCCCCAAAAAATTATTATAAAAAATAAAATAAAAAAATTATTCTAAGGTGTTTATTCGGGTTGAGGTTGGGACTCTGTGCAGGCCAGTCTAAATCCTCCACACAACATGTGTTTATAGACTGTGGCGTGGGGGTGTGGCTGAGAGCCGTGGGAACGAAATGAGGCCCGCCACAGATGGAAAACACCTGTGGTGCCCAGCGGCCTCGAGTCTCACAGAAGGATTTCTGGACTATAAGAGGAGGAACGATGGCAGAGGATGACAAGAGAGGACCGGGCCCGGACATATTGTTTTACTTTTGCTTTGTTTTACTTTTTTAATTATTTTAAACATTGTCGGTTCTCCGCCTCCTTCTTCCCAGCGGCCAGGTGGCCGTAAACTTCATTACATAGACCTTGCTTTGTGCAGTCATGTTAGAGCAGGAAGGGATTATCCCAAACTGCTTCTAAATTAAACCCTGAAATACAACTCGAGACAACTCTGTCTCGTTGAATCGGATGTATGACATCGATTATGTCAAACAAGTGTCCATTGGCAGAACATCTGAATGGGCTTAAATGGAATGCCCTAGAAACTACTGTGAATGCAAGCCACTTTGGCGATGTCACAATAGCATTGCATTGAGGGACATATAGGCGCTCAAGTGCACATATGAAGCATACTCACTGCTTCGGTCAAAATGGAGAGATTGAGGGAACGTCAATGTAAACTTCCCTCCTTCACTTGGTGAAGTAGAACAAACAACAAAAGAAACGCGCAGCAAATTGGTCAAAACACTTGCAAACAGCCACATAACACAACGGAAATGTTTCAAGAGGACCCAAAAACATGACGGACCCAGCAGAGATACGGATGTGTCATTGTGCCGTGACTGTTGTCCTAATTTATTTAAAAACGCAACATTTCAGTTTATCATTAATTAGGCTGATAATTTACAAAAGACAACGGAATCGTGTAATCAGGATATTAAAATAAACGAAAAACAACTCACCTTTCAAAGAACACCAATCACTTCACTGAACAACAGTCACAGCGGGTCCGTCATGTTTTGGGGTCCTCTTGAAACATTTCCGTTGTGTTATGTGTATGTTTGCAAGTGTCAGCGTGTTTCTTTTGTTGTGTTTTGACCAATTTGCTGTACGTTTCTTCCGTTGTTTGGGTTTTGACCAATTTGCTGCGCGTTTCTTCCGTTGTCTGTGTTGTGAAAATTTGCAGCAGGTGTGCTGTCAAATTGATGAAGATCGTTTCTTAATTTGCAGGTGTTTTTTGTTTTTGCATGTGCTTTCTTAAATTGCAGCGTGTTAAGCTCTCTCGGCCACCGTACCCGTGGACACCCTGCATTATATTTAGCTGTTAAACTGTGTTTTGACTTCAAGTCTTTGAAGCACTTTTGGGATTTTCACAAGATGGGGTGTATTCTGATTTAAGTTGAAATTCATTTAAGTTTTAAAGTGTGCAAATACAAAATATTCGTAACTTTTCATAAGAAAAAAATGTAGATACATTTATCAAATTTATTATATCAAAAAGCACTCAAGCTAATGTATATTGACAGACTGCACCGATTTGACAGTGAGCATCTGCTATTCATAAATATTTGAAGAAGTTTGAGTTATTGACTGTTATCAGAAATGCAAAGAAAGCATGGATCTGAGATTGCTTTAAAAAGCTCTAGAGCGGCTATTTTGCCTTCACAAGAAACATTGTCGCAGAATAAAATAAAAAAGGAGGCAGGCTCCATCTTGTGGTTAACATCGGCTATTACAATGCATCCAGCAAAATAAATTTCCCACCTAAGCCAAGCAAATGAAACCAACAGAAAAACAACAAAATCAAGGACAAATGTGAGGTTAGACCTTTAATGCGGGTCTAATTTTTTAATCATAATTCAACCGCCAACTTACATTGGGGAGACAATGTTATGAATACAAATGACTCTTCAAAGAAACGCATTCTTTAAAAGAATAATAGAAAAAAAACGACATTCAAAAAAATTAAAATTAAAGAAGTGCATACATGTAACAAAAAATAACATACAAATAAATTAACAAAACGCATTTGACGCAGTCTCATGCAACCAAACATTTACACGGATTTTGCTTCTTCCAACCAATATTATGTTCCTCTTTTTGGTCAACCTGGATTGACGTTTGTATAATAAAAATACCAGCCCAGTTATAATCCTACCAATATATCTGTGAACAATACATGAAAACTGCCCTGGGCTGAGAGAAATCATTCAAGTCCAGTGTGTAAACCAAAGAGCGCGCATTTTATATCATAAGACTGATACAGCTTCATTCGTTATATTGATAAAAGTCCTATCCAAACGCTTGGTAAGACCATGTCATATTAGCACTTGAGCCGTTGAAAACATCCCGTTATGCAATAAGATTCACAGAGGGTAATAGCACTTCTCTGAATTCATGGTCCGAGAACTTGACAACTTAAAGACGAGGAATGAAAGACAAAGTGTATGTAGTGTTTTCGTGTATCAGCATTGCAAGCGATGCAGGAATTGTGTGCACTGAATGAACGCTGATGGATCAAGGTATATAGTCGATATAAGCTACTCCCTATATACTACACGTGAAAGCAGACCACATCACGCCAGCGAAATGTGAAAGGTATCAAAAGAAAACTGAGGTCGTATTCTTAAAGAACAGCTTATGGATTTAAATAATAGCACTTAAACTAAAAGACAGCATGAAAATACTATGCCGGTTGCAAGTTCGGAATACATATAGTAAAGCTAATCATTTATGCTCTCATATTACAATATTCAAGAAATGAAAAGTTCGACAAGTGTGCAAAAAAAGCCATAGAAAGGAAACAATTCATGCGTCTTTCCTTTTTATATATATATATTAAAAAAATGCAGACATCGATAACCAGACTTTTGTTTAGCAACAGTCACTTGCATAGTTAACTGCATGCGTTAATGTAATCATGCAATACTGCTTTTTTACAAAATACTTTGTCAGTGCACACACAATATGGGCCTGTTGCAAATGAAAAAAGAAGCGTGCTACACGTTAGGATCGTTGCTAAAGTCTCCGTTGTAAGAAAAAGGTGTGCTGAAAGGTTTGAAAAGCAGCGTGGAAATGAGAACGGTTCAACGTTGGCGTCAGCACGGCTTGGATTGATGGTTTAATTACAGGGCAGCAAGCTGAACAGTGGCCGAAGTAATGACACCATTATGCAGATCTAACAATAATGACCCATTTAACCTTACATCGCTCCTGTCATATATAACTATTTGAATTAGTCCAAATGAACTTGTCTAAGCAAACTCAAGGAGGAAATACATTTATAAAAAAATAAATAAATAAAGGCCAAATTTCAGTTGGGCATTAAAATAAATTGGCCTACAGATAATAATAATAATATTATTATTAATAACAATAATAATAATAACAATAATAATAAAATAATTCTCCATTATTGTGGTGAGGTTTTACAATCTTGAACAGGATTTTACTTTACATCGATTGAATGTCTTTCATTGCTATTACATATGCATAGCATCAACCTTTAAAATCATTTGTCTTTAAAACGGCAACATTACGTTTAGCATGTTTCCCCATAGGTCAGTATATCTATATATCTGTTCTCCAACAAAGTGTTGAAAACTATTGCACTGGTTGTCCACAGATAAATATGGAAATAAAGAAGGTTCAACTCCAGTTGCTAGACAGCAAGCCGAATGAAAACCGCTCGTATATGTTGGCATTGGAGTTTGGCGGGCATGAAATGGTTCAAGTATAATTACTGTATGTGGCTTTGATTATAAAAACAAATATATACAAAACTAATTCATGCAGGGTTTACACTGCCTCCGTTAATATCCATATTCCAGCGTTTAGCGGGTATAAACTAAACGGGGTGGGTTTTAAGATTGTCCTCCACTAATTTACCATTCAAAGGATCACATTCACACAGCAACAATTCAGCTATCGGCCTGTAGTTGGCGCTGTTGCACAGTTTTCAAAGGGCAGTAATGCTACTTGAACACTTGAACAACTGCTCTCGAGTACAAAAGGAAAGAGTTAGGGTAAGAGAGCAGGTTTCGAGAGAGGTACCAATGAGATTGTTTAGTGCTGAACCCCATTAAGTCTTCAAATTCAGCCGAGTTTCGTGGTGTAACTCTTCTTGATCTCATACTGTATCAGTGCCAGGGGAACACTGGACTGTAAATAGCACCAAGTGTAGATGTGGAGTGAATTGGTACAGTACTCCAAGGAATATCACAAGAATCTAATTTCATCATAAGCGACTTGTCCAAAAAAAGAAAAAGAAAGAAAAAAGGAATGGTACCAAGTTAAAAAGTGTTGTACATATTCTCTGTAACATCGAAGCATTGTTTGAGGGAGAAAATAAAATATGTACAAAGTGCTAAGTTAAAACATTCCTAATCAGAGTCGTGAACAGTAGTAGATTCATATACCATACCTTGCCAGAGGCAATGATTTGGTTCCATGGCAGGATAGAAAGGCGCTTTCTGATTAATTTACATATTTTCTTTGAGAAAAGTAAAATACAGGTATATACTATATACTTTATATTCTTTTTAGGCACATCAAAAAATAGCTGCATTACAGAAAATAATGGAACTGCTATTAAAATTTCATTGAGGCGTCTGTGTTGGCCGTGCAGAAGATTGCATGCTGGAAGAAAGCTTTCTAGAGGATGCCACCTTTTCAAGAGGCCTCTTCCCATTGATGGGAGATTGAAGACTAGTCTCAGAATTGGAAGACTTGGACTTGCCTACTGGTAAGAGAGAGCGTTTGATAGGAGTGGAGTTCTTCGAGGACTCTTTCTCACTGTTGGCAGACTTGTTGGAGCGAGGCTCCGGAGAGACTTGCTGGGAAGAGTTTCCAGAGCCTTCGCCCTCATCGGCATTAAGTTTGTTTTGGCTGCTGGACTTTGTTGTCCTCTCGGCAGATTTCTTGGATAGAATCGTGGTCTTTCCCAGATCAGCTGACCGTCGAGTTTCTCTCTGCCGAAGCGCGCTCCTAAAAAATGAGAGTCCCTTTTCCTCAGATTTACTGCTGCGGCACAGGTCTCTCGAGGAGACACTAGGGGAACGTAGGCTGGTGACTGAGGAACTACTACTGGAGCTTCTCACAGTCCTCCTTTCAGGCCGGTTTCCCTCAGAAGTCCTAGGCTGGGATGTCCGCACTGGAGTGGCACTGACTCTGGATTTCTCCACAAGGGGACTGGTGCGAGTCAAATCCTTGGTGGAGCCTTTCTCTACTAGCTTCTTCTTGCCAGACACAGAGTTCCTCTCAGCCAGCGAGGAGCTCTTCTTGGATGTAGGTGAGGGAGAGGCAGAGGACTGGGGTGTGGAAGTGAGGGATGGTTTTCCCTTTGTGACTCCTGACACTGGAGACTCTGAGGACTCTTTCTTTCTGGAGGGAGTTCCTGAAGGTGTACCCTTGGTACTCTTGGGAGAATTGCTCTTTTCTTTTAGATTGGTCGTTTTGGTGCCCTTCACTTGAGGGCTGGAAGACACTTGGGAGGATGGAGATTTTGTAACAGAAGAGGTGCTCTGCCGCTTTTTGGAGGGTTTTTCTTGGTCCCCCTTGGTCTTAGTGGAGCTCTTTTTGCTGCCTTCAGTTTTCTTTTCTGAGTTCTTATGTTTCTGTTCTTTGGAGAGCGGTCCGAGAGAGTTCTGGTCCACAGCATTGATCTGGTTGTTGTTATCAACCGCCTCACCTTTTGAACTCTTCTTATCAGCCTGTGGTGGAGCTCGGCAATAAGCCTCGTCTAGGATCCGTTTGCCATTACCATCATCACTACCGTTACCCTCCATCATGGCCAATGGGGCTTTACTGCTGGGCTGACGCTCATGTCTGCTGTAGCCGCCGAAGCAAGACGTGGACACTTTATCATCACAAGCTTCTCCTATCCTCTCTAGAGGAGGTGAGGAGCGAGAGTCCAAAGACAATCGCGAGGGTGAGTTGGATCTCATTTGGAGTTTAGTAGACAGAGACCAGGAAGGTTTCATCCCATTTTCGCTGAAAGCCAGAGGGCTAGTAACAGATGATCTGGAGGACAAGCTCTGCCGCTGAATGCTCCTCACGAATGGCCTTGTTGAAAATCCTCCTTTAAAAAGAAGGACAGAGAGATTTAAACTAATGCGCTGATACCAGGCTGATTGAGAAAAGAGCATTGGCATGCAGTTTTGTCTTAACTGAGCAAGGCGGGAGATCCTGTGTTAGTAAGCGCTAAAGCTACAAGAAAGAGAAGACATCATAAAGAAAGGCAAGAGTAAAACACTGGCACAATACAGAGAATAACAGGACACAAGGAAGATGAAGGCAAAACATGGTACTACTTAGCTTCTAAAGATATAGATATTAAAGACACCATAAAGATGAACACCCATGTTAGAAGCACATTGCTCTTCCTCACCATCATCTTCACTGCGGTCACCGGGAAACTCCACTGACTCTGCCAGAGAGATCAGGGATGTACGTCTTGAGGAGGCTCCGGAGGCCAAACTGGGTGGCCTGCTGCCCGGTAGCCGGTTAACCCAGTGTTCACACAAAGATGAACTGGTGGAACCTGAGATATTTGGACAAATCCAAAAATGAAGTCATGTTCAGCACTTTTCAGACTAGAAAAAAAATAAATTAGCCATTTCTGACAACCTACTATTTTGATGCTGTACATTTAAAATGTTGTGATAAACCACTGTTGATTATCAGGGTTGCTGAACACAAGGTCACTGATATTCTCAAGTTGTCATTCATAATGCAAGACTTTTTCACCCAAGCGGCAACATCCCACTCTACCTTGTGAAGCTAATATGGAAGTAATTAATACAGCAATTCATCGAAATTCTGCTAGGCCTGGCTCCATAATAGAGCACATTTTATTTAGTTATATTAAGTCTGCATTATTAAAGGTGTGGCCACTTGAGTGACAGCTAGGTCTCGCTGCTCGAAGTCTCGTCACCTCTGATTCCGACTGATTAACTGCTGAACTCGGAATATGCGTTGTATTTTTGTATTGTTTTATGTGGTTTTACACGGTCAACTGCCTAATTAAATTATTTCTTACAATTATCAGAAAATAAGACATGTTGTGTACACTTAACTGTGCTCAAAAACCACTCAAGTGGCCTCCATTTCCCAGGTGAGTGAAATTATATACCTATATACGTCTATCTATAATTGTATTTGTTTAATTTAAGATCATTTATGATTTATAATTTTCTTTAGAACTTTATTGCACTCCAGAATCTGACAGATTGATTAGCTGTAGGCTATAGAACAGACACCTGAAACGTTGTCATACAGTGTTATGCCTGGAATTCATAAATAGCCTTACATTTACTACCAAAGACTATATTTGAAGTATTTGGAAGTAATTCACATTTTTCTCCAGTAGAAAAATATCATAAGAACAATGTTTAGTGGCTCAATGTATTACAACAGTGTTTTTAAAAGACTCAACACTTTATTGATCTAGTGTACAACCAAGCACATGTTGTCAGAACACAAACGAGTCGCACGTAATAAAGTATTAAGCGTTTCTCCCAAAGAAAAGCTAGTCTAAGCAAATTGCTAGCAGGCATCTGTAGCTCAAATCACGCTCTGCCACTTTGCCCTTTTTTGGTAACCCCGTCGGCACGATGATGACGTGTAAACAAAATGGCGATGTTGACCACGCCTACTCGTAGCTTCATTTGCACTCTACAGAAACCTATGGGTGACGTCACAGATACTATGACCATATCTTTTACAGTCAATGTTTTTCCCTCTAAACCAGCTTAAAGAAGCCAAGCCCCAGAGCTGGACCAGGTAATACCACACTGAATTGAACTGAACTAAACTGAACCGGGTAAAACCACACTGAATTGAACTAAAATGAACTTCAACACTAAAAAACTGGACTGACACCGCTTCAATTTTTTATAATGCATGTGAAGCTGCTTTGACACAATCTACATTGTAAAAGCGCTATACAAATAAGGATGAATTGAATTGAATTATTAAAACAATATCACTGATCATCACAAAAGGTCTTGATAAAACAAAAACAGTTTCAATAGAATGCAATATGTTCATGCAAAAAACATTAAACGTCAAATGCAGCAAAACTGAAACAAAATAGCACTGCTCGTTTGAACCGCAAGCTACACTATGGAAGCCCGTTTCGGCCACTGAATGATAAAAAAATATACCAATAAAAAAATATATAACATTAATGAT